>JAZHYW010056739.1:0-29021 GCA_037355805.1 Ixodes ricinus
GGACCATCCCAAAATTGAAAGGCCGAGGGGCAAGCGGAGTTTGTCGCTCGAAAAGGCCATTGCGAGGTGTGCGCGGGTTCGCGGTTATCCAAGAGGAACCTGTCTCCTCTTCGGTGGTTCGACTTCGTTAATTTACTCCGCTTCATCGTGTACATTTTATATCTCCAGTAAAGGGAGCGTATCTGCGAAATATTTTTAAATAGGATATTTTCTTTTTTGGTTATTTTCAGGAAACCTATATTCTCGCTTTCCGATCGGGCACAAGAACCACTTTGTGTTTTTGTCGGTACCCCCGCCCCATGACTGTCGCAACTTTTGTGGAAGGTATTTGATATCCCCGAAACCGGCAGACCAGGTCGATAGATCTTGGCCAAACAACTTCCACATTATTAATTTATCCATGTACCGATATATTAATTTTGTTTTCAAAATCAGATGGCAGCATTCCATTCGGTGGCAATAAATGCGCACAATGCTCAACTGGCTAGGTAGGCATTGAAGATATGTCGAGGCTCTGAAACACAGCTTCGACTGTTTCGAAGGAACAAATAATAGGATGACACAGCAATTAAAAGTTAAGCTTCTGCGATGAATTTTCCCAGTCTAAGTGTCCGTTTAATTTCTGTCAATTATCACGGCACAGTTCTTGGCGGGCGAGAACATGTGTCGTAGATGTGTTTTATAGACCCGGTTTTTTCCTGAAGACTACGAAATCACTGGTACAGCCCCTCGACGGCACAGAACAGCGGTGCCGTTAGGGCAACTCAACGTGGTAAGGCTTCTTTACTTTAGCTATCGGGCACTGCACCCTGATGTTTCACAGGGAGCAGCATACCTTAGGCCCATGGACACGACGAAGGGTCGTAACTTCTCGTATCAGCACAGCAGATAAGAACGCCAGAGGCGTGCTATGACCGCGAAACACCAAATAAACACGTGTACGAGAAAAGAAGAAAAGAAACGGAAATGTATAGGAGTCCGGAGGTCTGGAAGTATTTCGAAGCTTTACCGCATGATTTCACGAGCCACTCGGCTATACTATTAGTGGGCCTTTTGTTGCGAAGATGATTGAGGCAACGCCGCGATATTCCTGGGTCGCGTGCTCGCATCAGAGGCACGTCACATCCTCACGTCACACCCGGACGTCTGTTAGGGACGTGGCGGTTTCTTTGATCTTATGCGTGTTAGTTTCGGCCGGGAAAACCCCACGAGTTTTGACTCCACAGGGTGCTTTTCGAGCTCCGATTCGGGCGAAAATACGTTTTATATAAATACACAAATAAGAACGAGTGCAATACAACTTTTCACAAAGGTGTCTTTAGGTGGTGTATTTAGCACACTTAAATTTGACTGAGTGTAGGTTTCATGAAAAAAAAGGTAAACCTAAAAAAACTTGTATTTTTTCTCTGCAGGGAGGAAAACGGCGAAAACTGACTGGTTGACGTTGCTATACTGACAGATGTCACACCATAAAAAAACACACGATTTATTTATTTTTAGATGAGCTTTTGAAATCAGATTTAGCAGATCGAGCGTGTGTGGTGCCATTTATGAGTAGCGGCGTCAACCAGACGGTTTTGCCGTCTTCCTCCCGCTGCATAGAAAAGAACAAAAATATATTTTTGGGAAGCACCATAACACTCTGATTGATTGATTGATTGATTGATGGATTGATATATTAGGCTTAATTTTTTTCTCGTAACGTATACCCTCGTAAAACTTGAGTATGATGAATGCACGGCCTATGAAAACCTCCGTAAAAAGTTTCAATCCACTCCGTTGATCGGTTTATTTATGCGAATATTTTTACGCCCGTACAGCGCTCAAACACCCTGCAGATGTAACTGTTTTGTGTCGGTTACAGCGTCTCCGAAAGCTGAATTTTACTTCGAGCCTGCGGCTTGAAGCGTACGTGACCTCTTGGCTTTGTTGTCGCGGGTTCCGTTTGGCAGGAAGCTAAAGAGTCCGGGGAAGCTGTCGACCCGTCGGCGGCCTCCCTTGATCCGACGTCTCGAGTCCGATGCAGTTACACGTTGGTGACACGCTCCTGCAGCGAAGCGCATCCGCGCACTGCGGTCTTTTGACGTGACGCTCGACACAGTCTGGCGAGTGTCCAGGCGGGCCGCCGACACCAGTAAGGTCGAACGGATCGAGCGACTTCCATGTCGCAGTTACCTATTGTGTTTCGGTGGCGCCCTCTTGGGGTTTACGTTCCTGACGTCACGACGCGGGTCAGGTTCTTATTTCCGTCGATGGAAGCAGAATGAATCCCAATAAGGACATCATGGAGAGCGTTTGACCAATCCCGAATGCCGACCACACGGTCAACTTTGGTCGCGCGCGTCGCCAATATGGAGTATTCACTTAGTATTCACTGGCGGAAGTCACGTGACACTCAGAGGACATTGGACTGGCTTCGTTGGCTCGTAGCATCGTCTGCAGTGCATCGGAAGGCGAAAGGGAGCGTAGCCCAGTCTAGTGAAGCAACGTGTTGTCGCCACGTTCGCGCGCGTCAACCCAATGACCCTGTAACATTTTGGGTATGCGATGCAGGCTTCGAAGATATTCCTCAGCAATCGGTCAACTTGTTTGACCTCTGCTTTGCTACAATTGTGTCACGTTGTGTGAACAGCCGCATAGGATGGACGACAAGAATATTGGTTTGCGGATGTGAAAAGGGCTCGATATGAAAAGGTATAGCGATCAGTTCGTGCTTGCGTTATAGAAAATGACCAACTTTCCTGTCGGCTAGTTTTAAAAAAATATGTATTCTACAAAAAACAGGCAACACAAGATGATCCTTGATGATCGGAGTTCCAAAATGAAAGGCGACATCACTTCGAAACCTGAAGCGGGTTTGGCGAGTGAAATTTCGACATAACTCACGTAAAGCCGGAAGGAAGAGCTAAAAAGGTAGACAGTCTCGGATATCTTATTTATATGGCAGCGACTGCTCAAGTGTCCGTTAGAATTTCTAAGCAATGGCCGCTCGGCCGAGCGCCACGCGACAGTTATGTTTGCGACTGAAGCCGTCACTAGAAATGAGTATTAAAAGCGTAGTACCACCGCAGACGCTAGCGAAAATAGCGTAAACATCAGCGGGCTCATCTATGTCGATTGAAGGCTACGAAAAACCAAACAAAAATGGCACGACACTCCAAACCCAAAAACGCGTTTCACATATTTCTTAAAAAAAAAAAAAACTGCACGTGGGCGTTTATTGTGCAGAGATCTCAACTATGCTTTTAACGCTACCATAGATAATCTCATGTTCTTGAAAATATTGTGGAAACATTTTGGCATGTTTGAACTTCGGCGCTATTTTCGGTTGAGCCTCTTTGTACATGTGCTCGGCCATTAGACCTCTACCTTTAGCGCTGCTTGATTGAATGCAACGAATTGTAGTGGTGGCCGCGGTCGGTCTTTGAGTAAAAAGTTCGACCGCGGACTTTTCACTCAAAGTGAAGCAGAAACAAAAAAGAATAGGAAAATATTTTATTTTGTTTCAGTAAGATATTGCTGAACGTTGTACCGTGGTGGGTCAATCCTTGGGTTGTCAAACGCACACACACACACTCGCTTTGCAAAAGCGTAATTTAACGATTATTCACACCGCACACCTGTCCGGGAAAAAAGCCGCCGAAGGGCGACAGCGTCGTGTTGCTCGATGATCGATGTTGGCGCAATATGACAGGGTTGCGGCAAACATGTTCATCTCTCATTTACGAACAAAGCTTACTCTCAGGTTATTTCTAATGACTCAAAACACGTGACCGAGACATCCGTTTGGGTTGTGCGTAAAAGTTGTATTCACACTTTTCTAGCTTTAGTTTCGTGCAATCATAAAAATAAGAGTAGCTTAAAGGCAAAGAAATAAAAGAAAAGTCATGTTCGCTAGCACAGTTCCACTTGCCGGTGGAGGGTTTGGCAGAAGGTGAGTCAGGGCGCCGTTGGTTGCCGTGCAGACGCTTCTTTGTGAAGCTCGTCGGTGATGTCGGGTTGAAGGGCGAGGGCCGCACTAGGGAACCTTCATGTGCGCTTTGCTAGGGTGATGCCACCCTTTGTAATACCACTCGCCGACAAACCAGCAGCCATTTTGGTTCTCGGCGATAATCCGTGGGGCTTATAACCCTACCGGAAACAAGCACCTTATCTCACAAGTTCGGAGCAGCGTTGTGGAACCCACGGAGGGAGGATTAGCATTTTTGCCCCTCGGATGGGAGGACCGATGGACACAAAGGCCACTTTCCGGCGCACGGAAACAATTAGGAACAAAATGGCGGCGGGAGAGGGTGTGGAAAGGGAAACAGGCAGTTGGCATCACTCTTACACATTCTTACACATTAGGCGTATAAAGGCCTGCCAGGAACGACTGACGGAGTCTGAACAATACTCGCGCAACGTCAACTTAGAAATCAAGGGGGTCGAGAAACGCGACCGTGAAGTACTTCCAGAGTTGATGGAAAAGATTGGGGATGTTATCGGTGAACCGATAGCTCGAGCTGATATTGCTGCTTGTCATCGCGTGCCGACCCGGGATGCAGGAATAAGTAACATTATTGTGCAGTTTGTAAACCGTGGAAAGCGTGACGCTGTTCTTGATAAGGCAAAAAAGAAGCGTTTCTCGAATCGGGATCTTGGTCTTGACACGAGTGCGCCCATTTTCGTTAATGAACATCTCTGCCCAACACTGAAGCGTGTTCTTGGCAAAGCGATTGAGAAAAAACGCCAATGTAACTGGAGTTATGTCTGGGTGCGAAACGGCAGAATTTTCGCTCGTCAAACGGTAAATGCGCCGCTTGTTCAAATTGTCAGTGAGGAAGACGTTGGAAAGATTCGTTAAGTTATTTTTGTAGCTTTTATGTTCCATTTTTCCTTTCAATGGAATACTTGGATCTTGTTTTGCCCGAAAACCTCAATAAGTGTTTGTCTTCTAAAGATTGTGCTCACGTCTTTCACTTAAATGCTCGTTCGGCAACAAATAAACATGATTCTATAATATCCCTTCTAGATCAGTGTCGGGTTAATTTTGATCTAATAATGCTTACAGAAACGTGGTATCAGCAGGACGCTGATATGCTTATCATACAGGGTTACAAACATTTCTTTTTAAACCGCAAAGAACGACGTGGTGGTGGTGTTGCTATTCACGTAAAAAGTTCTATTAAATGTGAGTTGATGGAAACCTTTTCTCAAGTTACATGTGATTATGAAGTGTTAAGTCTAAAATGTGGAAACAGTATTGTTACTGTTTTGTATCGTCCACCCTCGGCAGATTTTCGAAATTTTATTTCTTTTCTTGAAAAGTTCTTAGATTACGTTTCTGTAAATAACTATCGCTTGGTCCTAGGGGGGATTTTAATGTAAATATATTAGAGGATTCAATTCAAGCAAGAACGCTCACTAATACGTTAAACTCTTCGGGCTTTCAAAACGTTATTACATCCGCGACAAGAGTCACATTATCTACATCAAATGCAATTGATCTTTTTATTACCAATACTTCTACCAAAGTCAAAGCCGCTGGAACCATTAGCAGCGATGTCAGCGATCATTGTCCAATTTTTCTTTCTTTGTATAATCACGAAACGCAGAAAGAGAGTTCGAAGGCTACCGCCACCTTTCGGAAAATGTCAGACGATTGTCTACTAGCATTTAGGGACGCGGTCTTACACTGTGATTGGACTCCTATTTATTCTATGATAGATGCGGATGAATCTTATAACGAATTTTTACACATTTTCAAAGAACTTTATGACTTGCATTTTCCGGTCAAAACAGTAACTGTAAATAGGAAGATAAGGAAACCATGGGTAACCCCTCTGCATATAAAAATGATGCAGAAGAAAGATCGCTTGTATAGGGAGTTCGTTACTTCAAGGAATCAGGACACGTTATTGCGTTTTAAGAAATTTAGAAACAAATTAACGTCCGAACTAAGAAAAGCGAAATCGTCATACTATAAGCAAAAATTCTATGACGCCACAAAACAGCGCCCTGAGGTTGTCTGGAAAGTTATAAATGAAGTTCTTAATCGCAATAAGGTATCTTCTTGTATAGGAGAATTAACCGTAGAAGGTCGGTCTATGTCGGGAGAGTGTCTGGCAGATTGTTTTAACGCCCACTTTACAAATACGCAGACTACTACCTACGATGACAGTGCCATTCGTTATGTCAGTCATGTCGATGACACTTTTTTCTTGAGCCCCACCGACGAGAAAGAAGTCTTTAATACATTCTTAGGTCTCAGAAACAGTAAGAGTAGTGATATAGACACGATTGAAATAAAACCAGTTAAATTTGTAATGGACATTATTGCACCATGCCTAGCGCATATATATAACTTATCATTATCTTCCGGAATATTTCCCGCAAGTATGAAGTTTGCTAAAGTCTCAGCCATCTACAAAGGTGGTGACAAAAGCATGTTAAAAAACTATAGACCTATATCCGTGCTGCCTGTTTTCTCTAAAGCACTCGAGAAAATTATTCTTACACGTCTCGATAACTTTTTTGTAAAAAATTGCGTGTTAACTGACAATCAATTTGGTTTTCGAAAAGGTAAATCAACTGAAGCTGCGTTGTTATTTCAAAAGGAGATTATATTACAAAACATAGAAAAGAGACTTATTACATTAGGTGTATTCATTGATTTTAGCAAAGCATTTGATGTTTTAAATCACGAAATATTGCTTGCGAAATTAAATCGTTATGGCGTCCGTGGTGTGCCACTGGCTTTACTGAAGTCATATTTACAAGATCGGAAACAGTGTGTTTTTATTGATGGTCATTGCTCTTCTTTTCGAAATGTACAGCAAGGCGTGCCGCAAGGTAGTATATTAGGACCTCTTTTGTTTAATGTCTTCATCAATGATATTGTGAATATTGATAATGAAGCACAGTTTATTATTTATGCAGACGATACAAGCCTGTTTTTCTCTGGTAATGATGCTGATGCAGTAATATGCAAAGCAAACTCTGTTCTAGAAAAGTTTTCTCAATGGTCTGAGGTAAATCGGCTCAACGTAAACGCGACAAAATCGAAGGCTATTTTATTCAGGGCTACCAATAAACCAATCGTGGTAAATCATGCTATCCAACTTGGCACTTCGGAAATCGAACTAGTAAATAAACACAAAACTTTAGGTGTATTTTTTTCGGAGCACTTGACGTGGGAATCTCATGTCAACTATCTAGTTGGTAAACTTTCTCGTATTGTCGGTATCGTCGCTCGTTGTCGGAGTGTTTTACCTCCCAACATTAAGCTACAAATTTACCACGCTCTATTTCAGTCGCACTTGAACTATTGTCATCTCGTTTGGGCTACAACGACAAAAACTAATCTTCAAAATGTACTACTACTGCAAAAGAAAATAGTACGCTATATTGCGGGTGTTTCGTATACAGACCACACAGAACCTTTGTTTACAAAATTTAGAATACTTCCTGTTGCGAGCATGTACGAATACCGTTTACTCTGTGCGATTCGTTTTTCATCTCAAGCATTTGTAGATTTTTTGTACATTATTTCAGGACTCAAAATTAACGAAAGTAGTGTTAACACCCGCCGTACAGAGACATATGTGGTTCCTCAATCTCGCACAAACTATAACTTTCAGTCACTACATTATAATGTACCATGCTTATTAAACAAGTATATCATAAATAACATAAACATATACACGTTAAACAAAAAAGATATCCGCTTGTATTGTGTGTAGCTTCGCGTAGTGGGATTTTGAATTGCATGTTTTTGTTGTGATTTTTTTTTGTTCTTTCTTATGTATATATATATATATCTATATATATATATAACATATGTTTTTCACTGTCAAAGCTGCTGCCAATGTAAAGGGATCCCAGACCCAGTCAAGCTGTTTTTAACAGCTTTTTGTCTGGTGATCCCTCCAGTTTTCTGGAAATAAAGATTTGATTTGATTTGATGACTCTATGCGAAGCGCACATGAAGGCACTCTAGGCCGCACCTGCTTCGCAAGGCCAGTCCTTCGCCGGTTCAGCTGCAGTGGAGCCACGCCTTGCCCTTCGTCCTCCATCTCCAAAGCCCCTCGTCTTACTCTTCCTCCCTTTCGCCTCCCCTTCGTCTTCCTGACCCGTTAACTTTCCTCTTCTTCGTGCCGTCGGTTTATTAGACACATAATTACCATAGATGACGGCTCCCTGAATGGGAGCATCTCGCTAAGGCCGATAGTCGCATACGGCCGAGAGTGCATTAAGGCCGAGAAGGGCGAAAGGGCCGGGGTGGCTTTGAGGCCAAATGGGGCATAACGGCCGAGAACTGCATTAAGGCCGATAGTCTCTGAATGAGCCGGTGTGGCCGCCTTCTCGGGGTCGCGTCGTGGTTGACGACTTTAGTTGACACCAAATAAGATAGATGGCGCTACATTGAGCATGGCGGATGAAATTAACATATTTTCAGTCTCGTCAGTCGCCGTGGTCTCTTCTCAGATTACAATGATTGGCGCTCCGAGTACTGAAAACTACTTAATTTTCGAGGGAACCTAATTTTCGGCAATCACCTACAATTCGCGAAAATAGGTCCCGCGAACAATTCCGTTAAAATGTAAACAGATTAGAATCTATATTGAGATCTTACCGCGAGGCGAAAATTAGAACCCGCAAATTATTCCAGATATATGGCGCCATCTAACTTATTTGGTGGCAACTAAAGTCATCAACCGCACCTCGTCCCCGAAAAGGCGGCCACACTAGCCCATTAAGAGATTATCGGCCTTAACGCAGTTCTCGGCCGTTATGCGCTGTTCGGCCTCAAAACCACTCCCGGCCCTTCCGCTCCCATCGGCCGTAATGCACTCTCGGCCGTAATGTGACTATCGGCCGAAATGACAGTGACCCTTCCTGAATATGCCATAAAAGAAAAAGCTATTCGTTTATTTCTGGACAGCATGCATCGACGGCCACTCAGTGTAGTGCACGAAGCGTTCGGCAGGGATGCGGGCGCAATGACACGCATCCGCCGACTTCGGCCGGATTCCCATCGGACGAACTCATTTAGTTTCACTTCAAGCGAGTGCACTTCAACGTATCGAATGTGAATTCAACCGCTTTCGATCTAAACAGCAAAACGTAGTATAACTAGGAAATGATGTCAGTGATGATGAGTGAAGCAAAAGCACGCGAATTATATAAAATATAAGCACAGATTTCTCAATAATATTTTTTTATCCTTTTTAAAAACATGGTACCAGACATTGTTGCGTTAATTGAAAGCTTTACACCAATCTGATGAATATATTGAGCAATATCACAGGCCGAGCCAAGTACTTTACAAATCAGATATCATATCCAGACCTGGGTGCTTAATCTGGACACTTGGCGAAAAAGTGGACGAGAAATCCGACGGCTGTGATTGACCGGCGTCAAGATCAAGTGCGGCGTCGGCCAATCGCGGACGCCGGATTTCTCGCCGACTTTTTCGCCAAGTGTCCAGATTAGGGCCTCTGGAAGACCTTCGCGCTACAGAGGTTTTCTAGGTCTGATCAGAGCCAAGGTCTCCCGCTCGGACCGTGGGCGACTTGGGGTTCGCGTTGCTACGGTCGACTTCATACTACAATCCGAAGTTCGCGGTTTCGCGCTCGAGCGGTATTTCTTCGGCTCATCTTTGAAAAACAAAAATGGGCGCCGAGCATTGCTTCGCAACAAGTGCAATATATACGTCGCAAAAAACTGAAAGCCAGGTTAGGCTTTTTTTTTACCTATTACTTCTGTTTGTATAAAACAAGCACATGCGGCTGTATTGCTTTCCACTAGGCTTTCTTTTACTCATAAAACACTGCTATCGAGGCTACAGACTCGGTCTCCTGGATCGAGTGTAGTGCGTTCTACAGTGAGTAAAGCTACAGATTACCGTGTAGCACCGCACGAGTGACACACTAGGAGTGAAGTGCACTCGCTTCTAGTGACACTAAATTAGCCGGTTTGACTGGAGTATAAGCTCTCGACAATGCATAAAGAGACGGCTCGCTTTTCTCGCTTACCACCCTGTACTTTATCGAACTCTGAAGCCGGGGGAGGGGGGGGGGGGTTGCCGGTCACATTGCTTATTATGCGAAAGACAGTCTGACGAGTCATCGCAATATCCGTGGTTCGAATGCCGCTTGCCCAAGTTATCCTCGAACTCATTGGCATGCGGCAGTCGAAGCACGGATCTCGGGGTGACTCGCGTTCCAATCTGTATGCAGCCTGTCTTTCTTTGTATAAGCAGTGTGACCACAGGGCGGTCACACTGCCCGTACATTATAAAAAAGACACGGTTTTCGCTGCACTCATGACGACATAATTATCTGCTGACACGCCTACTTATTATGATTCGAACATGTCTGCCGACAGTTATTGTGTAACCAATGTGACCGTCAAAGTAAAGGGAATGCCTCACGCATAGTCTGCAAACTGTATTTTGTCTTAGAATGCGGAGCGCAAGTTCGTCTGCTTCTTGCAAAGGGGTTGTGACGATGTCGGAACGCCGAGCTCTTATTGGCTGATTAAAAAAATATGTTCAGTAGCCTCAAGGCATCTAGCATTGAGGTCTTCCCACTATCCTTTCAATCAAAGCCAATCAGAGCTCGGCGTTGTTCTGACGTCACCGCCACTCCTGAGCAAAAAGCAGACGCAACACTGCAGATTGTCTTTTGCTTTAGAATTGCCTTGATTATGAAACTATTTCAGTTCACTCCTCTCCAGAATTCACCCTTTGAACGGCTCTAGGTGAAGTGCACGGTTGACCAAGATTTCACACTTAGTTTCTCCCGACTGACAGCACCCCAGAACAAACCGAAAATAAGAGGGCTGTGGCCGCGTGCCCCTCCTCCCATTCCGCGTCCAAGAATTTTCCCCGTGGGAAAGCCAGGCCCGCGGTTCGTAGACTAACGTGGACTGTTTATTCTCCTTCCCAGGAATAGACGGCGCATTCCCTTCCCATTTTAGGCCTCTCGAGCTCCCAAGTTAAATTTGGAGAGCCGCCGGACATCCACTCGCGCCCTTCGATGTGGGCAGTCCTGACACTTGAAACTGGTGTCCGAGCGCAAGAAACACAACTTACGATTCGCACTTTCCAGCGACGTAGTTTCCAATCTAACGAAAGTGGAACCAACCGCTCGGAAGGTTTTGTCGCGACAAGTGTGTCAAAGCAACGCACTTGTCTGTTTCTTTTTCTTTTTTTTATCTGCCGTAATGGCATGTCGTCTGCGGCACCTTGGAGAGCATGCATGAACGGTGTCGTCTGCGAAGAATTCTTCGCAGACAACATGCCGTTACGGCGGACATTCTAGTCATTTCATAAAATAAAAGAGTCATGAAATGTTTGGTGCTATATATTCTAGTCGCACGAAATATTTTCATGACTCTTTTATTCCTAGCACCTCACTATATAAGACAACTTTTATGGGAGATAATGAACTGCGGACCCTGTAATTTGAAATGGCGTTTTGGGATGGCTGCCTTTGAGTGTGCGATTGGGTGCGATGCGGGTTGGGCAATAATGTGTGCATATATAGGCGACGATGCTGCCATTGAAAACACAACAGCTGAAAGTAAAGCGCCTGTCCGGTCGACTGTGCATCTTTCTTGTCCCCGTTTTGTTCACACGGTTAACCTTTTAGTTCTGTAATGTTTTTAAGGCATTAAGATGATGAATTGCTTTAGCAATATTACCAACACAATAATGTTGAAATCAACCAAAGTTTACAAAATGTCGCCACCGGTAATAAATTTAAAATAAAAACAAACAAAAAAACTTATGAATTAAGAAACGCTGTTCTCACTACGAAAATCCAAAACCAGAATCCATAACAGGAAACAAAATAATTTTTTTTCAGGCAATGGTTATCTTGATAATGATGTCAGTTTGTTACACGCTAAAAAGAAAAGAGAATGAGTCCTTTTCGTAAAATCTATATAAGTTGTACCTTGTGTTTTGTGAGTATTACGTTTACCGGGGGCCGTACTTTGTATCACTAATACTAAAATTAAGGTACCCCAACACGTATGTTTTCATGCTGCAATATAATATGTTGCTAATGATCTAATTTCAAACGTGCGAACAGCTGTGGCGATCTTATGTTGGCAAATGATCAGTATGGGTGGATAATGTAGCATCTTAATTAACAAGGTATAAATTAAAACTAGTCTGACATCAATTAAAATGCTCTGTCTAGTACGAAAAATCTATGTCTAATGACATTAATAATGTGGTAAGCACTTAGTGATATCAAAGTCGCGGCGTTTGATAATCGGTAAAAGTTCCAAATTCGACACCATTTATTTTGGAACGAATGTGGCAAGAAAAAGCGATTCCGTTATTTTTCTAATTACAACATCTTCCAAAACATTAATTTTTGTCTAATTCTTTTTCCCGGAATCGTTTTGCCCATCTCAGGATTTCCAGTTCAGAGGAACGCCTACCGGCTTTCACGTACGTTCACTGCGGCCCCTTTCGCTGATGTTGGAAAACCGGTGGAACACTCTAAGAAATGCCTTCGCGTCTACTTACCCGCAAAATACTCAAAGAGCCCATTTCTGCGATCTATGAAATCAGCCAAGCAAATGATGGGGGCGAACATCTGTTTAGACCTCAAAATGAAGTCTGCGCTGTGGCCTTACGCAATGTAAGCATGGCGCTCTGCATTGCGTAATGCCACAGCGCATACTTCATTTTTAGGTCCAAACTGATGTTCCGCCTCATCATTCTCTGAGCTGATTTCGTAGATCGCAGAGATCGGCTCTTCAAATGTTTTACGGGTAAGTTGACGCGCAGGCATTTCTAAGAATGTATGGTTCAAGTCCCTTATGGGCTCCTACATTACATTGGTACAGTAAAGAATGCTGTTTGCATTCAAAATGGCTGTTGGTGAGCCATGATCGCGAGATGTTCCGCCATGCCCCCTGAGCAGGGGGCTATGCAAGACGGCGGAACGATGGGGCCGGGACATTGCCTGCTGCGATTGGTCAGCGTCGTGGCGCTGACCAATCGCAGCAGGCAGCAATGTCCCGCTCTTTTCGTCCCTCCGTCTTGCATAGTCCCCACGAGCCCACGATAACCGGAGGACCTCCGCTAGAGCGCTTCTCGTTTCAGCCGCGAGAGGGCGAGCAACGAGCTGGAGACGCAAATATACTCGGAAAAAAATGTTCCAAGCATCCACCAAAAAAAAAAAAAAAAGCAGAAGATTTTTAAAACTTACATTTAAAGCGTAAATCAAACCGTATCCACGATGAGAAGTGCAAATCCATCGCTTCACACTTCTCATCTCGAGGAAAAAAGATGGCGCCTCTCTGATTACTTGGAGGGATGTCGTATGTTGACCTTGTTTATGATCTCGAACACGACCCGGATGAACAAGAATTAAGTACGTTCTTTCGAACGAGTTACATTTAATCTCCTTTCTTGATGGCGCATTGTTCGACCTCCAGTATCATGCCGGAGCCGCCCGCCCCATTCGATCGCTGATCCGGGCAAAAACCATAGAAAGCAAAAAAGGCCTTTCCTTTCGGAAGCCTAAATTGAGCCGAAGAGGGGAAGTAATATTTCTTCATGAACTCAGCAAATCCTTGGTCTTGCTTATAATACCTTTCAAACTCGGTTTCCGCGGACCACAGAAAGGTCAAGATTGGCAAAGCAGAAGAGAAATTGCCTCCTTTTTTTCTCTCTCTTTTCGGTGCTCCTTGCTTTGTTTACACCCTCAGAAATCTCCGTCTGTAAACGCCACCGAAATGAACACGGAACACTTTTCGTTGCTTTTTGATTAATCGGATCAGCTAATGAGGAGGGTGATCGGTATCATGCTATACAATCAGTGTTGTCTTGGTGTCAAAAAGAGGTAAATGCTTTTTCTGCTTCCGTTTGTCGGAGACTTTGTCTTGTCCACGCCACAAGGATAACCAACAAATGTACGACATTTTTCAGTCGCGTATAATCCAATAACTACCGTCGCCTGCTCTTCGACATACTCTCTGAAGCTAGAATTGGAAATTCTCCTGCTGAGTTCAATATCTTATTCAACGGATGGACTCCTTAAAGGGGCCCTGCAATGGCTTTTTTACTAATTTTAATTTGCACCAAAACCTGAGCGCACTGAACGTAGTAACTTAATGACACATCTCTTTCTCGAATTTCGATTTATTTTAGAAGTTATAGGCAAATTAAAATTACAAAAACAAGCAAAAAATAACCTCCTTCATGACGTCCTTAGTGTTGCTTGAGTGGCCGTGAACTAGACAAGGGGTGGTGAGCTGAGCGAGCGCTCACGGCTGCCGTACTCCGTGTCGGCGGCGCGAGAGGGCGCCACTAAAGCCTGTTCTGGATAGGCTGTATGTAGCGGGCAGCTAGAGCGGCTCTCATTGCATTTGCTGCGCGATTAAACACAAATTCGGCATGACACTTCATTGGCCACAAACGACAGCAAACACGAGGTAAAGATCAGTTCAGAATGGGAGCCACTTTGCGCTGCCATACCGCGGAAACGGCCAAACCGCAAGACAAAGCTGCTCACCGAAGGCCTTGGGAACGCTCAGAGCCGGCCCGAGTCCTTCGGTCCCTACGGCCGCCGCGCCGCCGCGCACATCCGGGACCTTTCCGTGTCGGCGCCTGATCCCACTACTCTTTTCTAGTAGGCGCCGCCTTTTTCCACCGATTGGTGGCAGGTATGTCGACGGATCATTTCTTGTTTCCGTACTTTATAAACTGCGTTTGTTTCTTTTCTGATCTCAAATACTGAAGAAAAACTACTTTTATAAGTAATTGAAACGGTTCGCGCCACTTATATTTTGTAGTTTCGACTAAAAAGAAGCTTTTAGCGGCTCTGACCAGTAGTAAGCCCAGGACCTAAGACGTCACATTACGCGCGCTTTCGGTACCGCGGGTCGCCCCCGTCGGTGGAGGCGGTTTTCCGCGTCGTCCGGTTCAAACATGACGCACTGATATTCAGTTACTCTCTCCGTGCCCGCTGGCTTGCCCGTACCCCAAGAGACGTGGAAACCGCAAAAAAGGTAGACGCTTAATTATGATTGCAGGGCCCCTTTAACTTACGCATGGTGCAATACCCGCTGCTAAACGTGTTGAAGGTTGTCGGGTTAGCAGAACTGCTGTTGTGTAGAGACAATTTCCCGCTAATTAATACTTCCGGACATTAATTTAGGCTTTCCTTCGTCCTACTCATCACCAGTGTCCTCGTCTACCACTTCTAGTTTATTTATTTATTTATTTATTTGCATACTCTCAAGGCCCGGATGCATTACAGAGAGGAGTGGTACTATACAATATAAAATCGTTGGCTACTTTGTTGAAGTCTGTGGCTTCAGGGATGGCAGCAATGAAGGCCGGGAGGTGGTTCCAATCGTTAGAGGTTCTTGGAATTAAGGAGTCAAAGTATAAGTTTGTTCGACATGATGGAGTCCCCACCTTAAACTGATGGTCAGTGCGAGACGATATGTAGAATGCACGAATATATAACTGGTCTCGAAGAAGCGGGTTATGATGATAATATTTGTGGAATTGGCATAGGCGAAGATACTTGCGACGAAGGGCAAGGTCAGGTAGATCCAGGGTTAATTTCATAGCGGAAACACTTGCACGATGAGAACAATTAGAAAGAATGAAACGAGCAGCACGGTTTTGGATGGACTCCAGAATGTTTGATAATGAAACCTGCCCAGGATCCCAAATTGTACAAGCATACTCAAGTTTAGGCCTAGCTAGGGATTATTCTATTTGTAGCTTCACGGGAACAGCAGCAGAAACAAAGTGTCGGCGTAAAAACCCTAGCATGCGGTTAGCATTATTACATACGTAGTTCACATGCATGTTCCAGGAAAGATTATGAGTTATGTGTATGCCCTAGGTACTATGTACGAATCGACACATGTTAGCGGAGTATTGTTAAGGACGTACACGGTAGGGTCGGCGATCCTCAAAAGACGAGAAACACGCATGTTTTGGCATTTGTTAACGTTAAGCTTCATTACCCAGCTGGAGCCACAAGAAGAAATGATATCGAGATCAGACTGGAGCATTGTAGTATCACATGGGTTAGTAATCACGCGGTATAACACACAGTCATCGGCAAACAGTTTGATAGAGTGATGCAATCTTGGCAGGAAGATCATTGATGTAAATTAGGAACAATAGAGGACCGAGGACAGATCCCTGAGGCACCCCGGAAGATACAAAAATAGTGGAAGAAATATGTTCGTTTGCAGTGACATATTGTGATCGGTCAGATAAAAGCATCTTATCCAGCCCAAAACGTTAGGGTCAATATTTAACTTACTAAGCTTAAAAAGAAGTAAATCGTGTGAGACAGTGTCGAAAGCCCTAGAGAAGTCTAAAAATATACAGTCAACAATATCGCCAGAATCAATAGAACGAAACAGGTCATTGTGAATGATAATAGCTGCGTTTCACAGGAACATGATTTGCGGAGACCCATTCTGACAGTCAGCGAAAAAGGAGTTGGATTCAAGAAATGCGATAAGGTGAGAGTAAATTATATGTTCAAGCAGCTTACAGGGCACGCTAGTTAATGAAATGGGTCTGTAGTTCAAGGAAAGCTTGTATTACCTGATTTATGCAAAGGAACCACCTTCCCTACCTTTCAATCACTTGGTAAGGTGCAGGAATGTAAGGACTGGGAAACCAATTCGCAAAGAATTAAAGATGAGTAGGTCGCTGTACTTTTCAAAAACTTCGAGTTGATACCATCAATTCCTGCAGAAAAGGAAACCCTTAAGTTCCGAATTAAGCACTCAACACCAAATGAGTCACTAGAGATGGGAAACATCGGCAAAAAAGGGCGTTAGAAAAGTAGGGTAACTAGTTGGCGTAACGCGAGAAAAAAACAAGGCAAACACGTCATTCAAAACAGTGCAACAATCATTTTGAGCGATGGGATCATTACTTTCGTCACAAAGTTCAATCTTATCGGACCTATCGCCGCCGACCACATTCCAGAATTTCCGAGGATTATCTCTGAGAAAGGAAAACAGTGTAATCTGGTAAAATTGTTCCTTAGCTCTGTGCGACAGCTTGATTAGTACTCTGCTATCAACAGTGTCATAGGCGCACCAGCGCTCAGGAGTGTTCGCTATCTTTGCGCGCCGAAATAGCCGTTCTTCTTGTTTAGCAAACGCCTAAGGCGCGGATTAAACCAAGGGGCCCGCGAGTTCGAGCTGATACGTCTTTGTGGATTATACCGGTTAACTAAAGAAGTTACTTTCTGCTTGAACAGAGACCAGTTTTCCTCAACTGTTCTTGTATGGAAACTAGGAATGTAACTCAGCAATAAACGCTTCTAATTCATTTTAATAGAATCAAAATTGGCACTTTTGCAGTCGCGAATAACTTTCGATGAATCAACTGATGAAACAGAGGCCTGCAAAAAGCACTGAATAACACAATGATCACTAAACCAGGTAGGTATGTTAGGGGACACAAGTTCAGGGGTTGTAGTAAGAACCAGATCTAATATGTTCGCAGAATGAGCTGTACATCGCCTAGGTCTGAGTACCGAGCTGTTTCAAATTATTTATTTATTTATTTGAAATACTATCGATCCTACACAGGACCAAGATAGGAGTGGATTTGCACAACACAAAAAAGGAAAAAATAAGTAAATATACGCGTTCAAAATGCACAGGTTAATAACACGTATTCAACACAACGATGAAACGACAACTCTAGGTACTGCTGTCAGAAATCTCTGAAACAAGGGAACTAAACTCCTCTCGAGTTTCAGCGGTCACGACATGTGCCGGTAGCTTGTTCCATTCTCGCGCTGTTTGCAAAAAGAACGAATACCTAAAACAGTCCTTGGAAAACTTCCGTTCTTCCACATACCGAGCATGCTTGTTGCGGGTTATACGCGACATGCTTTCATTAATATACTGTTGCTTATTTACTAGAACCAGG
Source organism: Ixodes ricinus (assembly GCA_037355805.1). Taxonomy (NCBI): domain Eukaryota; kingdom Metazoa; phylum Arthropoda; class Arachnida; order Ixodida; family Ixodidae; genus Ixodes; species Ixodes ricinus. The sequence continues at coordinate 17,936 of JAZHYW010056739.1, forward strand.
TTATTCATTATGTTATAAAAAAGGTTAAGCCGCTTCTGCTTCCTCCGCACTTGAAGGAGGGGTAGATTTGCCCTTTTATAAAGAGGTGACACAGAGTCCAGCCGTCTATAGCTAGAAAAAACAAAACGTAACGCACGCCGTTGAACTTGCTCCAGATTTGATACGAGATATTTAACATGCGGGTCCCAGACTTCACATGCGTATTCTAGTAGAGGCCTTATTAGCATTTTGTATGCTGTGAGTTTTGTTTCCGATGAAGCGAGTTTAAGAGAGCGCCTGATGTATCCTAGTCTTTTATTAGCTTTTCCGATTATGTTGCTAACGTGCGGTGTCCAACTTAGGTTTGAGGCTATTGTAAGACCAAGGTATCTAAACTCTGACACTCGGCTTAATGCTTTTCCGTGCAGCATATACACATATTCTAACGGCTGTCGCTTATGAGTGATCGTCATACATACTGTCTTGTCTAAGTTTATCGACATTTGCCACTTAACACACCATTCATTGATCTGAGACAAATATTCGTTTAGCATAATTTGATCATTAACGGACTTTACTTCAGTATAAATAACACAATCGTCGGCAAATAATCTGGCTTTTACGGGTGAATCTTCGATAAGGTCATTAACAAAAACCAAAAACAGCAGGGGACCCAGGACAGAACCCTGTGGAACACCCGAGTTCACATCACATTCGTCCGAGCTAACCCCTTCAATACTTACAAACTGTCGACGATTATTTAGAAAGGCCTCAATCCACCGAACAATCTTATTATCTCCCAAGATGGAAACCAATTTAATTAAGAGTTTTCTATGATTAACTTTGTCGAATGCCTTCTTAAAGTCTAAAAATATGATGTCCGTTTGTCCCTTACGATCCGATACCTCACAGAAGTGATGAATGGTTTCTACTAGTTGCGTGACCGTTGACAACCCCTTACGGAAGCCGTGCTGGTACTGGCTGAGAACATTATTCGATAAAAGAAATTGCCGGATATGTTTAGAAACAATATGCTCAAGTACTTTGCACGATGTCGACGTTAGCGCGATGGGCCTATAATTGCATACTGACTTAGCATCTCCACTTTTCAGTATTGGAATTATCTTGCTGAGCTTCCAGTCAGAGGGTACAGTGCTAGTCAAAATCGACTTTTTAAAAATTAAGTGTAGATACATTGCCGTCCATTCTGCATATCGCTTTAGAAAAGTGTTTGGAATTTCGTCCGGCCCCATTGATTTGGAAGTTTTTAAGTCAAGCAACAAAGCTAAAATACCCTCAACTGACAGTTGCAGGTCATCATCAGCCCGTGGAATTTGAGCAGGTGATCTAAACTCTACAAACTGCTTATCGTCTTTCGTGAAGACGCTTGCAAAGAACTCATTGAATTGAACTGCAATTTCTCGCTTGTCATTTATAATTCCTTGCTCCGTTTTGATCTCGGAAACAGACTTTCTAGCTGGTGCCAAATGCCTCCAAAACTTTTGCGGTGACTCACGGATAAACTTTTGCATTGTCACGTTATAAAACTTGCATTTAGATTCTTTTAGCACACATTTCAGCTTCGTGCTTAAAGCCAAGATATCATCCGATAATGCCGAACTAGGTGTACGACGACACCGTAATCTGCGCCGCCCAATTTTCCTTTTTAAGTGAATAGCTTCTCTCGTCACCCAAGGATTATGCATTCGTTTACGTTTTCTTTTCAAGGGTACATACATATTTATACATTTATGAACGAGTGTTTTAAAGTTCAACCAGAGGTCATTAACACTTACTGACTCATCACGACTGAGTTCCTCAAACGGTCCATAGTGGTAATCTAGTTCGTCTAGAATAGCCGTGTCATCAGCCATGCCGAAGTCTCTGTAGGACGAAACGGGTCTGGGCGTTTTTCTAAACGGCGTCAAGGTCATGGCCACGCTCACTATCAGGTGATCTGAAAAACCGGGGAAGAGTTCAACATCGTACGGTCGAGATGCAACCCCTTCACTTAAAAATATGAGATCGAGAACTGACTTACTATTGCCTTGAATGCGTGTATACTCTCGAACAACCTGTTTTAGCCCATGGGAAAAGCATAAATCTAGGATCCCAGTCGCGGCTTCACGTTCCCGTGTTCCAGGCAACATTTCATCCCACATTACACCCGCTATATTGAAATCTCCCGCAATTACAACATTTTTGTGCTGTACGCGCAAGTGGCGCAGGAAGTCATCTAATTTATTAACAGCATCCACACCTACTCCTGGAGAACGGTAAACAGCACCAATAATAAATTCTTGGGATCCCAGATACGCCTTACACCACGCTGTTTCTATGTCAGGCGGACTCTGTAGCACCGAGTACTTTATTCTTTTATCAATGAAGATGGCCACACCTCCCCCTCGACTGCTACGGTCATTTCTTATCACGTTATATCCAGGCGGACAAATTTCGGAGTCGAGGATAGCGGGATGCAGCCACGTTTCGGTCATCACTACGACATCGGGTTGTTGCTCAATCAGAATGTGTTCGAAATCAGTGCTCTTATTAACAATACTGCGGGCATTAACATTCAACAACCGAAACTTATCAATGCGCTCCTGTCATTCCTGTACAGCAGCATGAGCCTCTGTCACACGGCCGGACGCCCGATCACTCACTCTGAAACGCTGACTTGTAACTTCGTCCCAGGCATAGATAACACTGTCTACCTTCAACTTATCAAAAACCAAAGCGACTTTTTTCCGTTCTTCCTGTCTTCAGAGGCGCTGTGCCAAAGTTTCTGCCTTTTCAGTCTGACAGTGCTGGAATAGTCTTCGTTAATGAAAACGTTTGTACCTTTCAACTTTTTAGCATTGTGTAATATTTCCCTCTTTTCGTTAAAATTTCCAAGGTTCAGGATGACAGGCCTAGGCCTATCCTCTGTAGACTTTCCCATTCTATGTATGCGTTCGACACTCGTTACAGAAACACCCAGTTTATCCCGAAATATCCGTTCGATCACTTCGCCCCTCAGTTTTTGCTCGTTTTCGTTTGGAGCCTCTTCTAGCCCCCAAATTACCAAATTATTACGCCGACTACGATTTTCGAGGTCGTCAATCTTTCTTAACATGCTGTCCATAGTAGCACGCATTACAGATACTTCCTTTTCGGACTCATCAAGCCTCTTTGTGATCTCAGCCATCCCCGACACAGCTTTTTCTACGTTAGCCAATTTCTCCTTCATTTCCACTATATCCTTCCTGATTTCATTTTGACCGTCAAGGATGGCCTGCAGCTTGGCCGCGGTGTCGGGGCCAGGGTTTGTTTCTATGTCACCACAACACAAAAGTAACAGTGCGATGGTATCACAACACTCAGAAACAATTAAACACAGGGCGTGTGGGCTCGGTAGCACTAGCAAACAGCGACAATCATCACGAATGCAGCTGTAAAATCGATTATCACCAACCTGAGTGTAGAACAAAAGTGAACTTGTCATTCCGTTCATGCCGGTGCCGCCGAGCCCACTGTCGGTACGCCCGAATTCCAGCCACGAAGAAACCGCCCCTTCTGATAATGCCGATGTTCCTGGCGCTTGTCTTGTCATACTCGGGTTCGTGACTCGTAGCCACTCCACAGGAAAAGAAGATCGCTGCTCAAACGAAGCATTTTTGGCAGTCGAATCAGGGTCCCGTGGCACGTGTGAAAAGTCCCTCCTCGGATCGTGCTGTTCCCGAACAGAGCAGCAGCACCTTGAGTGCAGAAGAAAAGTGAACTTGTCATTCCGTTCATGCCGGTGCCGCCGAGCCCACTGTCGGTACGCCCGAATTCCAGCCACGAAGAAACCGCCCCTTCTGATAATGTCGATGTCCCTGGCGCTTGTCTTGTCATACTCGGGTTCGTGACTCGTAGCCACTCCACAGGAAAAGAAGATCGCTGCTCAAACGAAGCATTTTGGCAGTCGAATCAGGGTCCCGTGGCACGGTGAAAAAGTCCCTCCTCGGATCGTGCTGTTCCCGAACAGAGCAGCAGCACCTGAGTGCAGAACGAACAGTGAACTTGTCATTCTGTTCATGCCGGTGGCCGAGCCCACTGTCGGTACGCCCGAATTCCAGCCACGAAGAAACCGCCCCTTCTGATAATGCCGATGTTCCTGGCGCTTGTCTTGTCATACTCGGGTTCGTGACTCGTAGCCACTCCACAGGAAAAGAAGATCGCTGCTCAAACGAAGCATTTTTGGCAGTCGAATCAGGGTCCCGTGGCACGGTGAAAAGTCCCTCCTCGGATCGTGCTGTTCCCGAACAGAGCAGCAGCACCTGAGTGTAGAACAAAAGTGAACTTGTCATTCCGTTCATGCCGGTGCCGCCGAGCCCACTGTCGGTACGCCCGAATTCCAGCCACGAAGAAACCGCCCCTTCTGATAATGCCGATGTTCCTGGCGCTTGTCTTGTCATACTCGGGTTCGTGACTCGTAGCCACTCCACAGGAAAAGAAGATCGCTGCTCAAACGAAGCATTTTTGGCAGTCGAATCAGGGTCCCGTGGCACGGTGAAAAGTCCCTCCTCGGATCGTGCTGTTCCCGAACAGAGCAGCAGCACCTGAGTGTAGAACAAAAGTGAACTTGTCATTCCGTTCATGCCGGTGCCGCCGAGCCCACTGTCGGTACGCCCGAATTCCAGCCACGAAGAAACCGCCCCTTCTGATAATGCCGATGTTCCTGGCGCTTGTCTTGTCATACTCGGGTTCGTGACTCGTAGCCACTCCACAGGAAAAGAAGATCGCTGCTCAAACGAAGCATTTTTGGCAGTCGAATCAGGGTCCCGTGGCACGGTGAAAAGTCCCTCCTCGGATCGTGCTGTTCCCAGAACAGAGCAGCAGCACCTGAGTGTAGAACAAAAGTGAACTTGTCATTCCGTTCATGCCGGTGCCGCCAGGCCCACTGTCGGTACGCCCGAATTCCAGCCACGAAGAAACCGCCCCTTCTGATAATGCCGATGTTCCTGGCGCTTGTCTTGTCATACTCGGGTTCGTGACTCGTAGCCACTCCACAGGAAAAGAAGATCGCTGCTCAAACGAAGCATTTTTGGCAGTCGAATCAGGGTCCCGTGGCACGGTGAAAAGTCCCTCCTCGGATCGTGCTGTTCCCGAACAGAGCAGCAGCACCTGAGTGCAGAACAAAAGTGAACTTGTCATTCTGTTCATGCCGGTGCCGCCGAGCCCAAAATCTAGACAGAGGTTTAAAAACGCAAGGCTTTCTGGGAGTGCTCATATAACGTTGGAGAATCAGCATTCCAATTAATTGCGGGGAAATTGAAGTCACCGAGGAGCAGTAGAGGACAAGAAGGAAACCGCACAACCAGTAAGTTTAGAACATCGTAAAGCTCAGAACAAAAGCTAGTAGAAGAGGTAGGTGGCCGATAACAGGCGCAAAAAACAAAATCTTTGTGCCCAATACATACACGTGCACACGCAAATTCTAAGGATGTGCTAATCGTTATGGCATTAGAAATTATACAATCACGGACAGCGATAAGTACACCACCACCTGAGCGCAAAGCACGATTGAATCGATAAAACCTGTACACGCCTTCGCATTCAAAAATTTCGTTATCAGCAATTTTGCTAGAGAGCCACGTCTCGGTGAGGATTACAATATCAGCCGAGCATGTGTCGATGAGGGATGACAATGTATCACGTTTGTTAACAACACTTCGCACGTTAGAATAAAGCATAGAAATGGTTTTAGCCACCGGGCCTCTTGTTAGCTATGTTACAGGCGGTCTAGCATTGCTAGTGCCTGGGGTGGGTGTGTCGCTGATAGCTACATGGAGCTCTATCAGCGACACACCCTATTTCTTTTTTAGTTATTTATTTTTGCTCTGGTATTGCACTTCCTAATTTCTTCTCTCTTTCTAACTTAATGCTTCTATTTTCTTTTTGGAAAGCATCTGCTACCGAGACTGCATACTGCTGGAAGGGGTGCAATACGGTCCGCTTTCCTGATTGGCGAAGCCGCTCGCCCCTTTTCATTAGCAGAGCTGATTAAAGAAAAATCGATGGTTGACGTTCGGCGTGCATCGTGCGGCATACATGCAGGAGCTGCTGCGAGCAGGGAATGCATGTACGCTGTACTTCTTCCGAATCAACGTAGAAAAGGTAATGACGCCAGCTTTTTGTTTTACTTTATTAAGCTTGTAGGGTAGCTTAATTTATTCCCAGGCATCATCTAGGCACGCCGCACAGTGAGAACACTAGCCGTCTTTTCTCTAAAGCCACGGGCACACTGCTCAGCCTTCACACAAAAGACTGTCTTTTGTATGAAACAGACACTGCCTGAGGGGTGCCTTATATGGGACTATCCTGTCACATCGTACGTACAAAGCCTGCCATGCTCGAAGTGTGCATGAAGCAACATGCTTGGACGCTGCTTGAGGCGTGCCCGCAGATAATGTTGTCATCATGTCGGCAGGAAACAACGTGTGACCGCGGCTTAAGAGGCATGGAACTAAGAATCTTAGCGAAACAGTTCGTCCATTATGATGCCTCCTGCAGGAGGTTTATTTTCAAAGTTTTACCCATGTCTGCTGCATTCTAAGTTTGTTTGCACTTGCCAGAAAATGTATTGCGTGGAAGCGGATGATGTATTTTGTGATAGTTCTGAAGGACGTTTGGCCTTCTGGACGTCTTGATTGAGTGTTCCGCGTGTGACGAAGGAGAGTGTCACGATCGTTTCGCGTATCGGCTTGCGCTTAGCCACTGTATTTTTGGTGACCTGAAATGTGCGAAATGTCTGAGACATTCGTGTTTTCAAATTGTTTTGTTGACTATGGGCCTTTCACACCGAGTGTTGCCGTTTTCAAACACCTCCTTTCCCAACATATTATTTTTTTGGAGACTATCAACTCTAGATGACTTAATCTATTTCAGTCGATACGCTTACTTCTGATGTCGGGACAATACATAGTTCCTTGACGTTCTAGGATCAACCGCGCCAGTTATAGAAAACTTAATTACACTAAATAATATTTATTTGTACCGGTAATCGGCCAATGGATCCTTCTTGATTCATGGTTAAAAGCGCTAAAAAGACCAACACAAGACAGAAGATTCTTTGATTCTTGCTTTTTGATTCCTGCTTCTACCTAGAATCTTAGTGTTACCGAAGCGAGGCTCACATTTGCAGGCCCTACAGGGCGTGGCCAAATGTGCCTCATCATTTGTCTTTAAATTTTGTGCACGCTCCCTCAAACGATCAGTGGTGCACCTTCCCGTTTGCCCAAGGTAAGATTTCCCACACGTTAGGGGGATTTCATGCACGACCCCCGTGACGTATTCGATATACGGCCTGGCGTGCTTCGTACAACATGGCGCTCGTTTCTGCTTTCACTAGCCATTCGAGGACAAAGTTGGCCGAGTTTTCTTGGCGCTGAAAACACGAGAGTCACTCCATGCCTGTTCGCAACCTTCTTGAGGTTACGCGACATTTTGTGTACGTATGGTACGACCTGAGGACTCAAGTTGCTCAGTACCGACTGCGTCACTTTCCTGGTTGTGTGGCCTTTTACTTTCTTTAAGATGGCACCTGCCACATCCATCAAGACCGTATGAGGGAAGCCCGCTCACCCATTCACTGTAGGGCCTACAAATGAGAGTCACGCTTCGGTGACGCCAAGATTCTAGGTAGAAGCAAGACTCAAAGAGCACGCGAACTGCAAGAGGCGTACTTTATCACAAAGAAGGGGCCCCAAGGCGTGAGCGACACGTCGATTGCATTGTATAATGCCGAGACACCTATTTTTTATATATATAAATTTATGCAAACTGGTTCAATGGCGTGTATCCTGGCGCATGCGCAGCCAAGGTGACGGTAGGTTTATCAACACATATATGTGTACTTCTCTCGTTGTTTTTTTAATACAGTTGTGAGTAGCGCCCTTGTTTGTCTTCTCTTTTGTGTTCTTCTTTTTAGGGCTTTCAACCGTGATTGAAAACAGTCATCCGCAACTAGCCAAACAAGTACTTTTACAATGAATCCTTTGTTTTTATTCACCTTAAATGTGCATGGAACCCATGATGCTGGCGGGACATAATAATTGGGACGTCATAAAAAGCATAAGCTCAGTCAGGCACTTTGTCAGTTACACAGTTAATCTGCCGAATAATCAATCTAGTCAACCAATCGATCGATAAACCGTTCTCGTTTTCCTCCAGGCAACAAGTTCAGCTGCGACTGCCGCCTCGTGTGGATGCTGCACCTGGAGAACGCCACCAGGAACGACAAGCTCCGGCGCGAGCTGAGGCACGTCAAGTGCGACTTCCAAGCCAGCGGCAACCTGAGCAGCAGCAAGGTGTCCCGACTCAGCGCCAGCCAGCTGGGCTGCCCCGCCGACTACGCCAGGCCAGAGTTCCGCAGCGCCTCCGCCATCGCCCACGCCACCACCCGAAAGGCTTCAGCCCGGCCGCCGCCGACAGCCGCCGGGAAAGGAAACAAGGAAGCCGCGGACGAGTCCGGTAACAGGATTAACGACGGGGCCTCTCCAGATCCCGACATCGATCCCGACGAGAAGAACAAAGCCGGCAACGACGATGATGCGCAGCTGACGAAGAACGACATCGAGGTCGTCTTGAATCAGCGAAAGGGCGCGGATGTGCTGGCGTCATCGTCCAGGGGACAGCAGCAGCAGCACAGGGGCAACGGGGCTGCTTCCGGTCGGCCGACGGACGCCGGATGGTGCCTGGTGGGCCTCCTCTGGTCGTGTATGGCGGCGGCCGCCGTGTCGACGTGTAGGTGATCGCGCAGTGCGACGACTGCAGGCGGGGACAGGGTGGTACTGGTCGGTTCTTGTGGTCGGTCCTGGTGCGAAGGATCATGCCGCGAGGACTGGTCGTCGATCTGTGATCATGAACCGCTGTGGCGTGTCGCTCGGTTGTGTACTTTATGTTTTTTTTTTTTGCTGAGAAATTAAGTGTGCGTCGTGCTTTTAATGTGGAGTGTCGAAAACCCCGATAAATTGCAGGGTTGAGGTGACTTTGTTTCGTTATTTTGTGTTAACGTAGTTCATGTGACGTGGTGTGGTCAAAGCAAAAGCCTCGTCTGCTTATGTAGCGCCGATTGAAGTTGAGACGTGCGCCCTTTTCACTGTTCGGTCGTTCTTGTTTTATATGATTTTGTCAGTCTTACCTCTACGACTTGAACTTACTACGCTCTCAAAAGCACCTGCATGTATACTGCCTTCCAAGACGCACGGCAGGAAGACGAATAGAATAAAAGGTTAAAAAATCGCGAACAAACGGGGACAATGAAGAAACACGGATGACAGGACAGGCGCAGGAGAAGCGCCTATCCGGTCGTCCGTTTGTCTTCATTGTCCCCGTTTGTTCGCGCTTTTTTAACCTTTTATTCAGTAATGACCAACTCGCCCAAACCCAAGTTTTAAAGGAACACCAATGATTGGCCTTTTTTAAAAGTATAGCAAATGAGAAGGGCTAATCGGATAGCACCCAATGGCTGTGCAATGTCACTGGTAAAAGTAGGCGTCAGGCCCTTTCGCCATTGAGACTGAACATGAATTGCAGCATGATACTGATATCCTTCTAATTAGCTATACGAATTAACGAAATGATAATGGTCGATTTTGGGAGTGCAAAGTAGGCCAGTACAGATGCAGGGACGGTTGAGAGTATAATTTTAAGGGCTGCCAAAACTCGTGTTCGTCTTTTTTATGAAGTGTACGAGCAAAGGTACTCTCGAGTGTGTGAGTTTGTTATGGTTCTAAAGAAACCAAGTTCTCCGAGTGATCATTATTTGTTTTCTGTTTCAATGCCCAGGAGCTAAGGATACCTCATTTTAGGTTCATTTAAATTATTACATATTTCAGTTGGGCAATCATGTTTGCGGAATAAAGCGTCTTTATTTATTTTGAAAAACCCTGAATGCGAAATGAGTTAAGATATGAAGACTATTTTAAGCGCATGATTCACCTAGGTTCGGTTTGCTATGTACATGTCGCAGTCATCAATGATAGCTGATTTCTGGGAAGCTCCCGTTGAATTTAAAACAAAATAAAGCTAAACACCGTACAATCTTTCGATTGTCGCACCTTACCTGGGTTTCTGAACCGAAACCCTGCAACTCAGAGAGTTGGCGAAGTTTCAACATGAGCTCTATCTCTCTTCGACAAGATATTGTGACTGAAGTGGGGAGGGGGGGGGGGAGGATACAAAACCGAACAAAATTGAAGTGAGTATGTTTATTATGGTGTACGTAATCAACCTAGCAAAAGGACACATGCAAAGGAAAAAATATTGAAACAGCCTAGATGGAAAAAGAATGTCAAAAAACAAAATTTACAACGAAAAAACAAACAAACTTTTACTCCTATATTTATGGCGCGAAATGAATTTGTAGTTGGCGCCCATGGGGGAGCCCGCGGAAAAGAGGCCGTTAGGGTCACATGACTGTCCACTATGGTCACGTGGTGCTTGCGCTTTTTCGGGAGCTTCATATGGGCTCTAAAGTTACTTATAAATCTTCGTTTAAAGGGCAAAAAAAATTAATAAGTAACTTTTAGATCCCAAAGGATGCTCCTGAGAGAGCGCCAACACCACTTGATATACCTGTGCGCCGGTCAGAAATTGACGGCGGTGGCACGCAGGAGTGTCCCCTTCCGGCGGCGTGGAGAAACGCGCTAAAACCGGCGGCGCGCCAAGCTCTGCGTGCAGTGGCGGCGGTGCGGCGAGGCGCCGCACAGATCTAGATTCTAGACCACGTGACCAGTGGCGGCTCCCGCGGGTGCCAACTACAAATGCGCTTCGCGCCCTAGACATAGTTCTTAAAATATTTTTTGTTCGTTGTAAGTTCATTTTATGGCATCCTGTTCCCGTCCAAGCTGTAATAATTTTTTTTCTCTTTGCATGGTACCTTTAAACAGCCCATAGCAATTTAACGTCTCAAAATCGGCAAAAAGAAAAAAAATCTTTGAGGGACGTTTAAGCTTTGCCTTTAAAGGGGCTGTGCAGTGCTATTGTGTAGGAAAGTTTCTCACTATACACCAGCTTACTGGCACAAGTGGTACCCAAAAATACTTAAAGGGGTCATGAAACGCTCTTCCAACTTTTTCCT
>JAZHYW010056740.1:0-27991 GCA_037355805.1 Ixodes ricinus
CACTCTGTCGAAGGCTTTTGATAAATCAATAAAAATAGCATCCGTTTGACCTCTATTGTTAATCACTTCTGCAAAATCATGCACTATCTCACTCAGTTGCGAAACCGTAGAAACACCAGCTCTAAACCCATGTTGATTACAAAAAATAAGTTATTCTCTTCCATGTAAGTCCTGATGTGTTTACTTATTATGTGTTCCAATAGCTTACAGCATGTTGAGGTAAGCGAAATAGGTCGATAGTTATGCAAAAGTGGCTTGTTTTCAGTTTTGGGTATTGGAATGACCTTGGCACATAGCCAGTCTGTTGGCACTTGACATTGCAGAAGAGATACGCTATATATAATGACTAAATATTTTGCAATCCATTCTGCATATCTTTTCAAGAAGCAGTTACTTATCTTATCCGGCCCTGGTGCTTTTTTAGTATCAAGATTTAATAGGAGGGACAGAATACCTTGTTCATTCACACAAAGTTGGGACATATCTGATTCGACGCTCGAAGTTCTTTCTTGAGAGGGTACCGTATTTGTTTCTACGGTGAAATTCGACTGAAAATATGTATTAAAAGCATTTGCTATGTCAACCTCATCCGTAAGTGTAACGTCCCCGCAAGTGATCTGCATTATTGACTCTTTTTCCGGCGACAAATGACGCCAGAACTTTTGCGGTTCATTTTTCATAAAACCGGGAAGCGTTTGAGAATAATACTTTTCTCTTGCTTCTTTTAACTTCGTTTTTAAGTGTTCCGCTAGCTCAACGACTTCAGTGCTTTTTCTTGTTCTTTTGCGTTTACGTTTTAGTTTACGTTTGATGTGAATAATATCTCGCGTTATCCACGGGTTTCGCCTTTTTTTGTTTTTAGTCCTCGTTGGTATAAAGTTGTCCTCGCAGTACGCTATTATTGTCTTGAAACTGTTCCACAGCTCATTGATGTTCCTCTGTTTCGCGAATTCATCCAGTGACCTCTCGAGATAGTCTATAACTGATTCATCCTCACTATGCAAATAATCCTTAAAAACAACCTTGTTAACATCATGTTTATTTTTACAACAGGGTACCAAGCAAGACAGAAAAACCAACTTATGATCCGAGATTCCTTCATGAATGGATACACTGTATTTAAGATCAGTGGTGTTAAGGAATATCAGGTCGAGTATTGATCCTCCCTTGTCGCTTATTCTAGTGTTTTCTGTCACAACCTGTTCTATGCCGGCGCTGAATGCGGTACTCAGAAGAAGTTCGACGTGTTGGTCATAACTATTGCTTAACGCCTGATCACTCCAATTTATATTGGGTAAGTTAAAGTCACCTGCAATAATTAATTTGGTGCGGTTATTTGCGTGTTTTAATATAAAATCATGCATTGCTTCTAGAACATCGATAGAAGCGTTTGGTTTACGGTAAACGGCGCCTATCAAAAACTGAGTCGGACCGAAACTTAGCTTGCACCAGACGGATTCTGTATCTGGAGGTTCATCAAAGACAGTATATTTAATTTCTTTCTTAATTAGTATTGCTACGCCCCTCCCCTTGATTCCCGGTCCTTGCGTATAATTGAATATGAGGGTGGAACTACCTCGGAACTATTAATTTCAGGATGAAGCCACGTTTCGGTTATTATCAGCACATGTGGGTCATAAGAATACAGCACATGTTCTAGTTTTTCGATTTTATTCACAATACTTCGGGCGTTAAGATTTACAAGCTTCAATTCTTCTGTTATGTTTTTGTCAGGTTGTCATGCACTGGCACTGGTATCTTGCACATCTGGGCGCGAGGTGTGAACGCGACCACATTTAACTCGTTTATTCTCCGTTTCATCCCAAACATACCAGTCATCGTTGATTTTCAGTTTGTTGTACACGAGTGACACCTTATCTTTGTTTATTCTGTTTTCTTTAGCACTCTCCCACAAACATCTTCTGATTTGGCGAGTACTGTAGGAAAAATCTTCCGATATTGAAAGGCTGCTACCTTTTAGCTTACTGCAGTTGGTCAAAATTTTTATTTTTTCGCTGAAGTCATAGAACTTTACTATGACAGGGCGATTTCTTTCTTTATTCTTTTGTCCAATCCGATGTATTCGTTCGACTGTGTTAACAGCAACGCCGAGTTTATCAAGAAAAACCATTTCCACAACACTTTGATGCAGATCTTTAGTGTTTTCATTATCTTCCTCGTGTACACCAAAAATGACAAGGTTGTTCCTCCTGCCTCTATCTTCCAAGCTGTCAATTCTTTGTTCCAGCTTTTGAACGTAGTTTTGCAAATCCGTGACTTTTTGGTCACAAGCCTCAACCTTTTGAGCCACGGCGTTTATTTTAGCCACGCCGCCTTCAATAGTTACTAGTCTAGCGTGAATTTCACTCATTGTAGCATCCGCACGGGTTTGACTGCTCTTGATCTCGTTCATGTTGGTAGAAAGGACGCTTTGCAAATCCTGAATCATTTTACACAGTTCAGCATTAGTGGGCCCAGGGTTCGTTTCAACGTCCCCACTCAAAACCAGAAGCATTTGCAACACATGCAGACAATCATGAAAAAGACCAAATAACACTTGAGGGCTTGGCACAGACATCAATAAGTAATTGTTGCTTTTTTTACAAGAAGACGAGGAAGGATTACTGACCTGTACGATAAAAACGAACGGATTAGACACCCGCATCGTGACGTCCGTGCCAAGCCCAATGAAGTTTCCGTCGATGGCGCTGTCCTTTATAACAGGCGCTGTTGGTGATGTTGCCCAATCGGAGCCGATGATCGCTGGCGAAGGATGGTGGGTTGCATCCGGTTCCGGAAAGATGTAGCACGTGCCCCGTGGTGCTGACGATGCCGAAAATCCAAGCAACAGCTGTACGATAAAAACGAACGGATTAGACACCCGCATCGTGACGTCCGTGCCTGTTTATATTACAATACTAAAACTCTCTAATAGGGTACAATCTCGTACCGGCTGCAGCACTACACTGGGACAGTGAAGAGAGTGTTCCCATACGAAAATGTCATATATGGCCCTGATATATTTTATATATTGCGATATATGATAATACGAGGAGTCACATATGACCATATATCGCCATATACCTATATATAAGCAGATATGGCCAGTTATTGCCAAATAAGTGGGCAGATACTGCCACATTTGGCCGTATAAGTGCGTTGGTACGGCCATATATAGGTTATATGCGTGCAGATACGGCCATATATCGCGGTAAGATAAAAATCAGAAAGCACACCTAAAAACTTCGCACACAGTCTGTTGAAACTGGGTCAGAGTTGAGATCCCCGGGCCCTGAAACAATGTTACGGTAATTAAAATTACCTATCAAAAGCAAGGGCGTGCTAGGGAAACGCGCTGTAATTACATCTCAATGCATCTAGTAGTTTATCTTCAAAATCAGAGACATAAGAAGGTGGACGATATACATCATCAAATATATATATATATATATATACATTATTTTATGTTGAACCTTGATTACTCTTAATGACTCCAGTTAGCACGCCTCCGCCTGTTCGTTACTCTCTGTCCTGTTGAATGGTAGCGGATTGTTTTTGTCCTAGGGTTAATTTGGTATCCCTGATTCCTGCCGAGAGCCACGTCTCGGTTAGCACACTAATGCTAGCATCGCAAGAGTCAATTGCAGAGCATAAATCATCACGTTGATTTAATAAGTTCGGTATATTGGTAGAAAGAATAGATACGTTTGACAAGGAGTGCAGGTGGCCAGTACCCTCTGGAATTGCTAAGTAGGAACGGATGCGCCTTCTGTTGCAGTAACAGCTGTGCCACTGGCGTGGACCACTGTTGGAGGAATGTTGACGAAACAGTTCGGGGACTGTTCCCAATTTGAGGTCATAAACGTAACATTCTTCATTCAGATATAATCTGTTGTAGATTAACTAAATGTAGTCTCCATGATTTCCCGCACTCCAGTTAACTTCCTTCGTGCCAAAAGAGTCGAAAAGGAAAAATCCTCGATGATACCGATATTCACCAATTTCTGTTTTGACTTTAAAACCAAGGTTTGTTCTTTCAATTAAGAAGAAACAATGATTAGCCTCCATTTATTAAAAGTATACTGACCGAGCCTGGGAGCACGCACAATGTCCGAAGACAAGTTAGTTTCACCATCAAAGCTGTCAAATAGAACCTTGCTTATATCTTGTTCGGTTTGTGTCCACGTTTCCGCGGCGATCTCAGCAATTTCATAAAAAAGTAGTGTTATTTCGCCTTGATCTATCTTCTAAGTCATCTAACCGATCAAGCACGGCAGTATTTGTTGTCTTCTCCTTGATTTTCTGTCGTAAGCCTTGTATCTCCTGTTCAAAAACGCTTGTCTTATTCTTGACGGATGCGAGTCTTGTACCGATGTTTGTATCCTTCTCTTCGATGGCCCTTTGACTTCGCTTAATTTCCATCAACGGAACTGACCAGTGCTTCTTGACCAGCCTCAAAACCCTGTGACAGAAAATGAGTTCAGTTAGTAATTGAAACATCTGTGCGAAATGCTGAGCATGCTCCGCGGTCATGGGAACCTGGTTCGATTCAACATCCCCGCAGCAAAGCAGTGATCCAAAGGAGACAACACACGTTTCAATACAATCTATTAAGAGACGTTCCCGCACAAAGACACAAAACAGCCTGGTAAGCATGTTGCACGTCGTGCTGCTGCCGACCTGCCCACTGAAAAGCTGCCGATGTTTCTGGTTCTTAGTAGTCTCAGTTGATGACGTCGATGTTCCACGTGGTCTTCCGATTAGCCATGACATGTGGTGCTCGTCGAGCAAGCGACCGTGGTGAGGTTGCAGAAAGGCTTCGAGATCGGCTGGGTTGGCATCGCCCGACCGCCGCCCCCATGTATGGGCGCGTGCGCGAAGCCGTCCCCAGGAGCGTTGATTGTGGTTGCATGTGGCAACAGCAGAGGCTGCACGGAGACGAAAGACAGCCTGGCAAGCATGTTGCGTGTCATGCTGCTGCCGACCTGCCCAATAAGTTCCGAAAAACTTGAGAATATGTAGATATATAACTTACCATGTCGTCCGCGAACAGTACGATCCTTTCGACACCGCTTCCAATGTCATTCTTACACTACACTATCAGAGAGCAAAGATTATCCTAAACATCGTTTAAACGTTTTAATTTGATTTGTTAGCGCCATAAATAATAATGACACCAGTTGTTAACGTTCTGCTTATGGCGTTAATAGACGCGTAATGCTTATTCGTAAAATACCAGACGTACTTCAAGTAACTAAGGCGGAAGCTTAGTAAAATTAAAAATTATTAGCAGAACAAAAACAAAAAAAAACACTCGAGACCCGCCAAGTAGCGCGTTATGGTAGAAAGTGTCGACGAAACTACCTGGAGGGCGCTGGTGCATCAGCAGAGCCGCATTTTAACTACTTTCCCGTAAAATTAATCACGTCCGGGACAACCGTCGTCGCCTTCTTCCGCGGTCGAAACACATTCATCGACTTCGCGAGAAACGGCATGTTTTCGTTCGTTTCCAGTTCAGGATGCCCTTCTGTGGACGGCTTTTGCCGCTCGGTCAGATCTGAGCCCTTGGGACGAACTCCCTCCCCAAAAAACCACCGTCTCGCCCCGCCAGTCACGCCGCCTTCATTTGTTCTCGTAAAAGCAGAGATAGTCACCCCTCAAGGCAATTCTTTTTTTGCTTTCTCCTTGGGTCTACGTGTTCGCTTCGACTGACAAATTCGGGAACGATTCAAGGCTGTCCTGCTGCTTTTTATCTGGAACCGATGTTTGGATCCCCTGATCTTTTCTTGATAGCAGTGCTCGGTGCTTGAGGCGAAGAGTGTTTACCTCTTTTTCGTATTTTTATTATTGTGGTGTTTCTGCCGCTTCGACGTTCCTGCTTGATCTCTAGCAGTGCGAGTGCCTGCCCCGTGAGCGCTTCTATGTTGCCAAGGTTTGAGAAGGGTTCAATTGGAGACGAGGAAAAGCTTTCAACGACGAACTTAACGGTCGACCATCCTGAACCAGAAAAGCCATTCCTGGCCTCCACTCAGTCCGGCTTTAAAGGAAGTGCTGGGCGATTATTGGCGGAGTGAGATTTGTTGGTCTTAATCCATGCCTCTTTTTTTCGAAAGAGATATACAGCGCAAAAAAACACGATTGCCGTTAAAACAGGATTGTTTGTTGTTTTGTTTCCAACTCGCTCTTTGTTTGTCATGTGAGATTAAGCTATACCCCGTGCAGAATACTTGTTTCCACAGGTAATATTTATGTATATATACATATATATATATATGCATATATATATATATATATATATATATATATATATATATATATATATATATATATATAGGTATATACATATATATTATAAAAAGTTGAGAAGTACCGGAAAGTTTACTTCGGTCCGGCCCCGCCGGGGACCGCCGGAGGAAGAAGTCCCTGCTTGAAACGTTGGTTAAGTAAAGGCCTTTCCCGGAACTTCCCAACCTTCGTTTCACTTCTAACGTCAGACTCGCCGGAACCTCCTCACCGTGTATATATATATATATATATATATATATATATATATATATATATATATATATATATATATATATATATATATTCAGATGAATGAACCCTACTTAATTAAATGCATCAAAGAATCAAAGTTTTACGAACCAGTCGAAAGCCAATATAAACGGCGGAGCCAGGATTTCATCTCTGGGCCTCCCAATGTCCGGTCGGGTGTGCTGACCACTACACCCCTACATCTTGACTTTTTAGCGTTTCCTATATGTCTTATTAATTCACAAGAAACGAAATGTATCCAATCACAGGTGCTCTGGAAGCACACGCAGCCACGCGGAACGCAGTACGACCATGCAGGGGGCCGAAGGCGTGGGTATAACTGTAAAGAAAAGAAAACCCTTGGTGAAAGCAGCAACAACGGACGGTTTATTCTTCGACGTTTCGGCCGGACTACGGCCCAAGCGTCGAGGAATAAACCGTCCGTTGCTGTTGTTTCCGCGACGCGTTTTCTTTTCTTTTCCATTATATATATACACATATAATCATAGCAATAATCCGTCCACCACTGTAATGCAATATGAGCGATTACGACCCGCCTATTTAACAAAACGTTCTAACAACTTCTTGGCATAGACATACACTGTTATCCTAATATTCATTGTAGTATCTATTTCAGGAGTTCACTTTCAAGATAAATTAACTATGTTCTCGAAAGTATTCTAGTTGAAGCATAATTTTTGAGTTCAAGTAGTTCCTTCTACCGCGCGAGGTGAATACAGGAGCCCCGTGCGTTTACTGCAATTACGATAGTAAACCCCATAAACCGTGGGTACTATTTTAAGGGGAATTTCTTGTGCGAAATATATTGACATATTTCCTGGAATCTACACTTAAGGTATTTCAAAATATGATGGTTTATCTAGCGCCTTCACGTTGTTGCTGTACTACACTAAAAGAGCTATTTCAGTCAAGGACGAAACTGTGTTGAAAATATTCATTACAGAAATTTATGACTCAGCACCGGCAGATCAGCAGAGTAAACGAGTAAAAAGGCATGTACGATTTACATTTAACTTCTGAGAACTAAGCATAAAGCATATTCCTATGTCGGCATAATCTGCATGCTGCGACGTCATTAGCTCCACGGCACATTTTATATTTTAAGGGGTGCCTAAATTTCTATTCTTGCTTTTCGGTCCTCCCAATCCTAATAGTTTGCAAAATACTGTAAAACCCTTATTGTTTGCCAACCCAAATTTTCATGAATTTCATGACTCGTAAAATTCGCGAAGGTTAGTGAACGCGAATATTTATACTGTCTTTACCGGCGAATTCCAGCCTTTACAATCCGCGAAATTTAATGGTCTTGAATATGACCCCGCCGCCCAATTTCCGAAATATTGGAGCCGCGAAAATAAATGGTTTTACAGTGATCGACTTCTGTCGCTAGCTGAAACAATCGAAACAGTTTCAATAATGAGTCTTTCGGGTATGGAGCAGATTGGAATGTTTTTCAAAGGATGCATGTTGCTTGAAGACTCACATCGAGGAGCCGATCACGCGTATAACATGCATTGTGCCAATGGGTCGGCCTTTTCAGCTGGTATGTTAAGAATTTGAGTTTCTTATACTCCGATTCATTCAAAGTCTGACCGCAGGCGACACTATCTACAATCGGATCACACAAATCGAAATCAATGCCAAAAGTGCATGGCCGCGATGCTCGCCGTCTTGGTGAGTTTTCTATTCGCGGCCGAATCAATCAAGCATGTAGTGAATGCCCAATGACACTGCGCTTTTTTCTGTGCGTGATTGGCTTAGCGGGTGTTAGCAAAACGCAGGAAGACGACAAGCGTCGTGACGAAGCAATTTCGGATCTGCTCGATTTCCTCCTTCGGCTACGGGCGCCATCTGCGGACGCACTGAAATCGCAACCGAGAATAACTTGCGCAACGCGTTCTGACGTCACGGCTGGCATTGCGTACGTTTACAACAACTGATAAATATTCAAAAAAATGGTTCTTCTTAGAGCACAGCTCTTAGGCGCCCGTTTCCGGGTTTCGCGGCGTCGGCGTCGGCGTAACCGCGCTAAATTTAGCGGGAAAATTGACGTCACGTGACCTCTACACCAATTTAATTCTCCGCTAAATTTAGCGGAGATATTCCTTTTCATCGCTAGATTTATCAGACAAATTTATTTTCCCCACTAGATTTAGCGAAAAAATTGACGTCACGTAACCTCGACATCAAATCTATTCCCCGCTAAATATAGCTGGGAATTAAATTCGGTGTTGAGGTCACATGACGTCAATTTTGCAGCATAAATCAAGCGGAAAACCGAATTTGTTCATGAGTGACGTTATACCAAGTCATATCACGTCATTTTCCCCGCTAAATTAAGCTGGGAAATTGAATTAGTGGAGGAGGGGAGAGGAAGAGATGGAGGAGTGGAGAAGGAAAGGAGAAGGCAAGGGCATGGAGCAGGAGGGGCATATCATCCCCTCCGTACACTCCCCTCCTACTCCTCAAAAGCTGTGCTCTAATTTCGCAATACAGAGTATTGAAACGGTCTTCCTTTTTTTCTTTCTTTCATGTATGTCTGTCTTGCAATCGAAACGTACCAGATAAAGAGTTAGGACGGGAGCTGAGGTATAATGAAGGTTTGAAGGGTTCAAAGTCATCTATGAAAGGTCGGAGGGCCGTTTAATAACCCAACGTGATTCTGACGTAATTTCTCCAATTTCGAACAAACTCCGTCACTGCTACCAAACGGCGGGGCTCCAGAACGTCGTGCGAAGAAGGACATTTCGCTCTGCTCTCACTTTTAACGGGTGCCACCGTGTAGACTGTCATGTTGTACGGATAACTCTGGCGTCTGAATAATTTTTAGTTTTGTTTCTTTTTGCTGCTTCCCCCACAAAACATAATCTATCCTTGAAGGACTGGGTTGTTACGTTTTACACATTAGATGTTTCAAGAAAGGGAATGGCAAAAGTGCAGCATATAATATCTCTCAAAAATATATCGGAAACACTTGAATTGAAGTATAACTCTACGACAATTTAGTTTCACAACAACATTTATCTAGCAAATGCTTCCCACTATGTTTAGGGTTTATATAACAAAGAGAAAGATAACGAGGTATATTTCAGTCTATCTACGTAGATCTCGACAAATAGACCGGCGCACAGCGGATATTGGGCTCGTTGTGAATAATAAACGAAAACGTAGCAGGCATAAAAAAATTCACCCCACAATATGAAGCACTAAGTTTGTTTATTTCTTTTACTGTTGTCTTTAGTGTGTTTATTTTACGTGCTGAAAAGTTGCACATTTTACCACAGTTGTAGCCTTAATGACAACCTTTGAGCTATGAAATCAAAACGTCAAAAGAAGTGTCAGGTGCGTTTTGGTGCGTTTTGACGCACAAACAGTCGTTTATTTCACCCTGAGGTGGTCCAAGTAAAAATATAAAATATGGTGGGTTCGGAAGAACATTCGATAATCTTTTGATACTGAAAGCTTAATCAAATTTATTTTTGTTTAAAGCGAGAATTTTTTTTTTAAGTTGAACTCTTGCACAACAATCCGGCGTCGCTTCTTAACGCCTCTTCGTCGCACAGCACGGTACCTGATACGATAGCTGACACGATTAGGACCAAAGAAAGAACGGAGTTTTCTGCCGCTTCCCTTGTCCATCTTTCCGGCTGCAAGGAAAGAAACGGTGGGTATCGTGTAATAATTGAAGGTGCCGCCAGCGTGTAGCAATAGCAGGCCGGTTGTGCCCTTTGTACCCGAGGGCGCGCTCGAAACGCGATGCTTAATACGGGCTGCATCAGCTGACGTGGATTTTTCCTAAAAGGGAAACCAGATAATATCGCCGCGAAATCTAGCTGTCACGCATACTGCGGTGAAAAGCGAAACTATTCGGCGACGCAAGAATTTGCCGTTTCAAATCCGATTAAAACACAAACGAGGCGTGAGCGCCTCGTTTGTGTTTGAACACCACATCGCCTCGTCGTTTGACATTGCCCGTTCAAGGGGCTTTTCTGTTATTGTCTACATCTGTCCTGACGTCGAGAAGAGAGAGTGATTGCGATGTGTACGTAATAAACAGCTAGCTTACTAGTGGATGCTCTTACCTGGCAGCGCTAAACGTTTGCTGATACAGTCATGTCTCGTTAATATGGACCCCGTTAATATGGATACCCCGCTATATGGACACCATTTTCGGGAACAAACGGGGAAAATACATGCATTTTTGTCTCGTTAATATGAACAACTCACATTATGGACGATTTTTTGGTGGAACGGAGGCGTCCATATTAACGAGACATCACTGTATCAAGAAAGTGGAAGACCACAGGAGGACACAGCCGCGCAAAACGGTCGAAATAGGAAAAGCCATAATCAGACAGGAGTCGAAAAAAGCCTCTTCCCACCCAGATGTACCCGATAACTCGAGGTCCTGCTATCTACTTGCGTGCGCACACCGTGACACCCTCGCACGCTTTGCCGGGCTCGACGGTGGCGTGCTGTGCAGAGAAGAGGCGCACGGAACGACGCCAGGTTGCAGCGTGAAAGGTCAGCTTCAAACTGCTTTTTTCCTCTTTAGAACAAAATAATTTTAATTAAACTTCTAAGACCAAAATGAAATAAACTCTTTGTAGAAGTCACCATGTTACGTATTTTTCTTTTGGGCCACCTCAAGGCAAAGTTGACGGCTCTTTAAACGTCAAAACCCACTTTGCACAAATTCAGTTTGTTTTTTCTGCAAGATATTTAGTTGTTCAGCTTAAAACCCTTTTTGTTTAATGTATACCTACAGGGCTGTCAATAAGAGTATTTACAGTCGCATGCAGCAAAGCCATAGTTTGTAACAAAACTAAAAATATGCTAAAATGCTCATATATTCCTTATTTTTTCAACTGCTTCGAAGCATACCAAATTTCATGACCATGATCCTTATTACATAGCAATCTCAAATACCGTATGATTTTTAGGCAAAAATATTCCAGTGTCACGTAAAAAATTTTACTTTGCATCAATTATTAAATGACTCCTAGTTCTACTCCCTTTTTACGAGTTCAAACCGCCATGACCCCATGAAATTTGTTTTTCGTCGAAAAAATGTTAGAGAGGCACCATAAACGTTACGGTGAAGAGCCATCAATTTTTTTTAGGAATAGGACGTGGCCGTGGGACCTTTGGCATAGCATGGAGAGGTCCTGGTCACTTGATACCGCCCGTCGTTTAGGCATCGCGTTTCGAGCCGCCTCGGGTACAAGGGGCCTGCTATTGCTACGCGCAGGCAACACCTCCGATTATTACATGATACCCGCCGTTTCTTCCCTTGCAGCCGGAAAGACGCACAAGGGGAAGCGGCAGAAAACTCCTTTCTTTCTTTAGACCTAATCGTGTCAACTATCGTCGCAGGTAGCGTGCTGTGCGGCGAAGAGGCGTTAAGAATCGACGCCGGGTTGTGGTGCCAGAGTTCAAATTAATAAAAAATGATTTCTCGCTTTAGAACAAAAAGTACTTTGATTTAACTTTCAGTGTCAAATGATTATCGATTGTTCTTCCAAACCTACTATATTTTGTATTTTTACTTGACCACCTCAGTGTGAAATAAACAGCTGTTTCATGCGTCAAAACGCACGTTTGTGCAACTTCAGGATTTTTGTTTTCTGTGAGATATTTAATTGAGCGGTTTTACCTGGCGGCGCCGGTACGTAACAGGCCCTCAAGTACGAAGCGCCGGTGGGCACCTCATCACACTAGCCGACAGATGTACTCCTCGCGTCAAGATCCATGGTGAGACTGGCTCCGTGGAGTTCGTCGTTCTGCATGTCTGTGGGAGGGACGTTAACCTCGGAATGGACTTTCTCTGCGGCTATGCCGGCGTCACCAACCTTAGAGCAAACCGGCGGACGCTATGAAAACCTGTTCCACCGCAGGAGGAACGCGAAGTGACGTAATCCGCGGTTCGAGTTCTTGCAAACCACGTGAACTTAACCCCACGGTCCAGTGTTTTTGTACCCTCGCGATTCATGGAGCTTTCTTCGGAGACGTCCTGCTGGAGGGAAGCCTCAGTTGCTCCTAGAAAGAGGAATCAGTGTCGTGCGGGGAGTAGCAAAACTTCAAGACGGGAGCGCCATAGTTCTCGTTACACAATTCCGAGGAGAGTCGCAGCACGTTACGAAAGGTATCGCCGTGGACCACGTTGACGAACTCCTAAACAGCCGGAATCGCTGCACTTTCGTGGAGCCGACTTCATCGCTGCACTAGAAAACGACGCCCCCGGAACTTGAAATGGACCCGAAGCTTCCAGCCGCTGAACGAGGGCGGTTACTTGATCTTCTGAGCGAATCTGAAGAATGTTTCAGCACAACTCATCAAGGGTGCAACAAACAACGGTAGTGATGCACCGCATCATTACTGACGACATCATTACTGAACACCAGTCGCCGTACCGAGTCTCCTTAAACGGAAGGAAGGGGATTCGAGATCGTGTAGACGAAATATTAGACGACGACAACATTCAACCCTCAAGAAGTCCGTGGGTGTCCCCAGTCGTCCTTGTAAAGAAGAGGGACGGAACTCTGAGGTTCTGCGTGGACTATCGTCGTCTGAACGATGTGACTAAGAAGGATGTCTATCCGCTCCCTCACATCGACGATGCGTTAGACCGACTGCGAAGAGTGGCTACTGGAAGAGAACTACCTAGTCCCGACCAGGGTTGTAAAGCACCTTGGTACAAGTAACGGTAAATCGGTATCTAGGTACTTCTGTTGTACCTGAGGTAGAAACCTAGGTACTTTCACTTCTCGGTGTCTGTATCTGTATCTTAGGTACATTTTCCAGAATCTTATAACAATGTGAGGTTACATTTTAGAGGTACTTTTCTGTTCACTTCTTCAAATGGTACGAACTATAAATCTTGAAGTGTTAACACACTACCATGTGGCGCGATTACGTTTAGTTCGGTACGACCTGGGAGGCACTGACTTGATCGAACGACATTTTAGAGAACGAAGCCCCGCCCATGATGTTTCATCGAACGACAATTTAGCGAATGGCGCTGTTCATTTGAGCGAATGGTGGATTAGCATGCTGTTCAAGCAACACCAATTTATCGAATCCCTTTGGAACTCCGCTTAGGGAAAATGGCGATCTGCATCCTTCATCTCAAACCGAGGCCAAACATGATAAAGTGTCTTGGAATGCTCAGGTGCATGCGGTTTTCCTTATTTCTCGCATTACCCCTAATAAAATGTATTTATCGAACTCGTTTTTTTTGTATCGTTATTATAAAAAGCTTTACATCAATATGTTCTCACAAATTTAAGGAAAAAATATTCGAATGTATCTTTGAAATAAGGGTAACTGTACCTGCGTACATTTTTAAGCGAGTACCTAGCTACGTATTTAGATACATTTTCCTATGAGTAACTCTATCTGTGTCTTAGGTGCATTTTTGAAGTAATGTTCAGAACCTTACTCCTGACAGACTGTACGACTTTGTAAAGCACCAGCCACCTTCCAGCGTGTGTTGGACACTACTGGCAGGTCTGAAATGGCAGAGCTGCATCGTCTACCTGGACGATGTCGTGGTATTTTCACGGAATTTCGACGAACACCTAAGACGATTTGGAGCTGTGCTTCAGGCAATCAAGAACTTCGGCCTTTCACTCAAGCCAACAAAGTTTCGGTTTTTTACGGTGAACTAAAGTTTCTTGAAAACGTCGTGAACAACAGAGATGTTCTCCCTAACCCCGAGAAGACACACTACGTAGCTGCATTTGCGCCGCCCTCTGGCAAGAAGGCTGTCAGAAGATTCCTCGGACTCAGTGCCTACTACAGACGGTTTCTTCGGGACTTGACCAAACTGTCCGCACAGCTGACGCGCCTCACGAAGGACGCCGTAAAGTTTGAGTGGACAGAAGAACACCAGCAGTCATCCGATAAGCCCAAACAGACTCCAGACGCCCCGATTTTAGGCCGTTGGACTAGTTCGCTGGAACAAAAATCCACATGGACGCCAATAACACCGGATCTGGCGCGGTTCTAGTCCAAAGGCAGGACGGGGCAGAGCGAGTCATCGCATACAACAAGTCGTGCGCAGTCTAACGCGGAGAGGAACTACTCAGCGGCTGAAAATGAGTGCCTTGCTGTCGTCTGGGCATTAACAAAGTCCCGCCCATATCTGTATAGAAGTCCATTTCGCGTGGTCCCAGACCACTACTCCCTCTGCTGATCCGCGAATGTCAAGGACCTCTCCGGACACCTTGCCCAGTCGAGCATATGACTGCAGGGGTTCGATATGACCGTGATGTACCAGTTCGGCCGGAAGCACAATGACGCCGACTGGCTGTCAAGGTCCCAGTAGAAGCAGGTCCTGCCTGCACCGTTGATGATGACGATGAGTGTTTCATCGGCGCTCTCGATGTCAGCGGCATGGCAGCGCTCCACCGATACGACCTTGACCTGCGAGCACTCATCGAGCACCTAGCGGGATAAGCGAGTACGATTCCCAGTGCTTTCTTACGAGTCCCGCCTACCTTCTTCATACGGCAAGGGGTGCGGTACAAGGAGAACTTCGTCAACAACAACACAGCTTGGCTGTTGGTTATTTCTTCCCGACTTCGAAAAGAAAATTTCCAAGGATGCCATGACGATCCTACGGCTTGGCACCTTGCCTACAGCAGGACGTTCGGCAGAATTCGGGAAAAGAACTACTGGCCGAGGCTGCCGAAGATCGTTCACCTCAACACCATATCATGCCACGAGTGTCAGTGACGCAAGAAAACCTTGGACGAAGCAGTCAGGACTTCTGCATACGATGGTTACCCCGTACTCGCCGTTCCAGCAGATCTAAATAGATTTACTCAGCCCCTTTCCGCCGTCGAAAATCAGGAAACCGCTGGATAATCGTCGCCACAGATTATCTCCCGTCGTGCGCCGAAACGAAAGCCCTTCCTTCAGGGACTGCTGTGGAGGGCGCCAAGTTTTAGAGCACACCTCTTAGGCGCCCGTTTGTGGCTTTAGCGGCGTCGGCGTAACCGCGCGGTGCATGATGGGTGAATTTCTCCGCCAAAAATTGGCGAAAAATTTTCCCCGCTAAATTTAGCAGGAAAATTTCCCGTCTAAATTTAGCGTAAAAAATTTCCAAGCTAAATTTAGCGAAAAAATTTCCCGCTAAATCTAGCGACAAATTTTCCACGCTAAATTTAGCGGAAATCTTTCCCCTCTACAATTAGCGGGAAGAATTCCCCGCCAAACTTTACGGAAAAATTTCGCCGCTAAATGTAGAGGAAAACATTTCACTCTAGATCTAGCGGAAAAATTTCCCCGCCAAATTTAGCGGGAAAAATTTCCGCTAAGTTTAAAAAAAAAGTTCCAGCTAAATTTAGCCAAAAATTTTCCCCTAAATTGGAGGCGAGAACGAGAGGAGAAGGGGCATAGCCCCCTCTGCCGTACCTTCCCCTCCTCCTCTTCAAGAGATGCGCTCTAATTCGGCGTTACATGGAGTTGTAAACGGCTTTAAATTTTTTTTTTTCATCGAGTCCATTGTTCTTTTGCACGGCGCTTCCGAAGTTCTGATTACAGATCGTGAGTCATCGTTCATGGCGCAGCTGACGCAAGCGATTCTCCGTCTCAGCCACATGAACCCCCGGCGAACCACAGCATACCATCCTCAAAATTATGGGCAGACGGTACGCCTGAACAAGACCATTGCCGACATGGTGTCGATATACGTCGACTTGGAACACATGATGTGGGACGAGGTCCTGCCTTATATTATGTTCGCCTACAACACAGCGGTTCAAGAGACCACTCGTGTTACATCATTCCAGCTGGTGCACGGTCGCAATGTGACCACGATGCTTGACGCCACGCTACCTCATGAACAAGCTGGAGACGGAAGTGACAACGCCCAGGTGATCGGGCAGCGAGCAGAAGTCCGCCAGCTCGCACTAGTCCGGATCCACAACCAGCAACGTGTCGACACTGGCCGCTACAACCTTCGTCGTCTGCTCGTTCCCTCCCAGCCCGGAGACCGGGCGTGAATGTAGACACCGATACGACGTTGCGGTATCGACGAGAAGCTTTTTAAGCGCTATACTTTGGACCCTACAATGACCTTCGACGCCTGGGAGATCTCAACTAAGCGGTGCCCAAAGGAACGCAGGCATCATCCCGACGTCCACCGCGACCTGATCTGGTTCATGTCATTCGACTCAAACGATTCTACGCTTGATAGGACTGTGGAATTAATGTGTTTCCAATTAGTCTTTAGTTTACCATTCTTTATATTTGCTATTTTTGCACTTTTTGCACGATGCACTTTTTGAAGGGGGAGTACGCGCCTTTTTGTTATTTCAACAAAAAGGTGCGGACGCACTTTTGTTATTTCTGTAAATGTCGCGTTCTGATGAACTTGTAAAAATTGTTTATTCGAGGTCCGAATGTTCTACCCGCCGAAACTTATACTCTGATAGTTCCAGAAGCCCACGCGTGCTCATAACAGCCTCCGCGTGCAGACCCTTACAAAAACAGGTTTCAACATTATTCTTAATTTTTTAGGCTTCTTGCTGACATTCCGGGATTTTATTGATTTCCTTTATAATCGCTCTTTGTTCTTGATTATTGTCAAAACACGTTCGAAAGAAAACAAAATCAGATATTTTTGTAAACTTAATTATAAAAAAATTAAAACGAAGTTGTAATCACAATTTTTTGTAGGTTATTTCCTGGAAAAAAAGCAAAAAGAAAACTTATTGATATTGTGTTTTTTAATTAATTTACAAAAAGTTAAAACAAGAACTTAAATATTTTATTGAAAATATTGAGTACATTTTTGTTTAATTTGGAAGAAAGTTTTGAAGCATAACAGTCTCACAATTTCTTGAAGATATTGAAAGAGATAAGACATTTTTACAGATTTTTGGCTGTTGACATACTTGTAAGAGTTCTAAGAATGATAGTAAGTTGCTTTGCACTTCTTTTTCTTTTATTTTAGGATACTATTTTTAGAATCAAAGACAAAGGCAAATACTTTTATCATGAACTTTCCTGTTTCTATTTAATAAAACCTTCTGATAATACGTCCGTCGTAACAAAAAATAAGATTAAAGTTACGTCCCACATAACATACAAAGTTTTCTGTGCCTAGCGTTACATCCGGGCGGACCGCTGAAATGCGTTAACCTGACCCCCCCTCCCCCTGCTCCCTTCGTCTTTTTCGCCCGTAAACACTGAAACGCGATAACATTTCTTCTAGGAATTGTTTTTGACTATGTTGTTTTAGCGACTGCGCCAAATTAGTATTGGTTGTACCAACGCCTTTTAGTAAGATATAGGAGTCCACGAACCTCAAAACACTGTTTTCCCCTTGACCAGACTCCCGAGAAGGAAATCGGACACTTGGTGGTCACCGGCCAAATAATTATCTTGAATATGTAGGCTATATAAGGATCTCGAGCAGTTAACGGGACTGTGATTCTGGTGTTGAGTTTTTCATGCTGTTTGTGTTTGTAGGATGTGTATGTACCACAGGGCAATACTTTCTAACAAAATTCGAAATATATATTTAAAAACAATTTGACTGTCTTTTTTGCGTTAATCTGCGGTTCCGCCAAAAAGTAATTCAACAACAATTTATGTTAGAAGGAATTAAAAAAAATTAAGTGGCCAATTTTAGCTAGCAGTTCAGTAGGTTGTCCAAATAAAGTCTAAAACACCTAAAAAGAGTTAAAAAAATGCAGTACGATTGCAAAAACTTTTAACAGATACAAAAAAACAATTTAACTACATATTTTTGTAAGGGGAGTCCCAGGCAGTCTCGCCCCAGGGTTCGATCCTGCTGTTTAAGCGCCATCGTTTCCTGTGACGCTAGCTTTTTCTATTTTGTTTTGGGCACAAGTTCGCCCCATTAAGACGTTTGGTTTCTCCAGTTTCTACGCCGCCTCATCATTTGTCCTTCATGACAATATTACTTGTCAGTCCATATTATTATTCATAGCGCTGCAAGAGAGGAAGGAAAACCAGAAGCTTTTACCACGATGTTCACGAAGCCCCTGTGGCTTCTGGCCTACTTCTTTGTAATACTTAACGTTTCGTCGATCTTGGTTCCAGTCAAAGAGGGCAATCTGTGATTATATTTTAACACTAAAATCGCTCAAATCAGCTGCCTAGCACAGGTCCGAAATTTGGGTTTTTTGGTCATTTGTGCCTTGCTAATCTCAGGCATCATTTCATAATTCGAATTCCTCGGTTCTAAGTGAGAATTCACGGCAAATTTCTATTGCTAGGCCAGGACATAGAAAGAAGGCCTTCTCTTTAAGTGTAAGTAAAATAAAGTTTAATCAAGGTGAATAAATGGGTTACAGTCAATGGAAAGGTCAGTACAGCACGGCGCACGCGCAGTCAAACTACGGCGGGAGATAACGAGCGCGTGCTAAGGCCTGGCCCCGTTTGCCCGAAGCCTTTTAACTTTAAGAGCGGTAAAACGATAACCGCATTTCCCGACAAGGGTTATTTTGGGTCACGTGACCGGCAGAGTAAGGACGGCGGGGAAATATGGCGGTGCCCTTGCGAGCGAACGTCGCTCGTTTTGGAAGTAGCATGTCGTAGCAGCCGCAATATGTACGCGTTAGACAGCAATGAATGTTGCATGAGGCTTTTACTTTGCCTTACCTCACTTAAAGTCACAAAGCTATGAGTAATGCGCTCGCCGCATTTTTAGATAGTATTTCGATACTGGCTATTCCTAAGCCTAAAGGAACGCGGTAATTGTCGGCATGGCAACGTCCTTGGAATAATAGAGTGGATAGACCTATCGGTAAATAGACCTATTGCAGTATTACCCAAGCATCAAGGAGAATGCAGGGATTGGTGTTCCACGCGCCGCGCGTGCTGGCCTCAGCAGTAGTAACTTTTCTAAAGCAAATACCTAAAACAAATGGCATCGTGCACGCGCGTTCGTCAACGCTTTATTTTGGTTGTTTACTTCGAATCTTTTATACGGGGAGGCGTGCGCGTGCGGCGCGTGGAACGCCAATCCCTGCATTCTCCTTGATGTTTGCAGTAATGCGGCAAATGGTCTACTGCCCAGAATAGAGGTTAATGCAGGCCTTGGTGTTCCACGCGCCACACGTGCTAGCCTCAGCAGTAGCAACTTTTCTAAAGCAAAAGCCTAAAGCAAAAGGCATCTTGCACGCGCGTTCGTCAACGCTTTATTTTGGTTATTTACTTTGTATCATTTATACGGGGAAGACGTGCGCGTGTGGTGAGTGGAACCCAAATCCCCGCATACTCCTTAATGCTTGGGTAATAGACCGATCTCACTAAGCGTTCGGCGCATGCGTGACACCGCCATAACTTTAGTTCACAGGAGTCAGACGGCCGTGCATGCGAGGGCTCGTGCCCTCTCGTGCTCCACACGCGCAGAGCTCCAGGGGGTTGTCGCACGTGCAGAAAGACTAAAGTTCCCTCTACGCATTGCGGCAGCGGTGGCGTAGTCAAACTGGCTGGTGAGATCGGTCTATTTAGCAATAGGCTTATTGCCTTGACTCCGTCGGCCGGGTACTGATAGCACCTAGAAACAGACAGCGTCCCAGTAGACCCTTTACTGAATTTTCCAGGCACCAAGGTGCCATGCTTACGAGTGTTCTTACACGCGGTGCACGTGCTGGCGTCTGCAGTAGCAACTCTTCTCAAGTAAACGCCTAAAACAAAGTTTGCCTTTACGCATAGTTGTCAAAGACTTCTTATGATTATGAATTTCGAACTTTTTATATGGATAGTTGCGGCACTCGTGGAAGGTAGAATTACACATCCAGAATTCTCCTCGATGCTTCGGTAATTTAGTAAGAGGTCTATTTTCACTGGTGCCTAATTACACAGTTTTTAATTCATTATGGTGTTATATAGTGTTCTTACACGCTGGCCAACCGTGCTGCCGGTGTACCGCCAGCCTTTCACTGCTCCCTTCTTCCTCATCTTTCCTAGGACTAAAATTCGTCGTCCACTTTTAAACTCCGAAGGAAATTTCAACGAGGCTTGTCTACAATTCAGACAGCGAAATATTTGGGAATTTTCCAAACAAGGGTTCATTTAGTTTTAACTTACACGATATCTATACTACGAGCAACACAAAGTGTTTGTTAAAGGGGCGGTGCAACAATATCCAATTGGAATGTTTTTTTCACTTACACTAGCTGAGTAGCACTGTTGGAACCCAAGGATACCCGCACGCAACGCCACTGGCCAAGAAACCCCTTTGTTGAGTTGTAATTTCAAGAATAAAAGCCAGCGTTTTCATGCAATCTCTCCTTCGCAAAACTTGATGATGTAATTGGGGGATTGTAGTGTCCCCCAGTGACTATATTTGAATTCGGTTCCTAGATTGCACCCCACCATTGCGTGGGTACTCGATTTGGGCTCGGGATTACCGATAGCTCGAGAAGCATTCGGGTAGTGGCCCGTGTCCAATCGCTTCAATGACGACAATAGCCGAACAATAACAATGTCTGGAAATCATCGCGTGTCCTCTGCCTTGCCAACTCTTGCGCGTGGCTATGATCAACATTGGCTGCATATAATCGGCTCCAGATTGCGTGGCCGCTTGTTCTGGCTGCTAGTTGAGGAGGAGAACGGTTCTCGATATTCTTTAATTTTTTTCTGCAACTTCGATTGCGTGTGGTGGAAAAGAAATGCGTGTGTTACAGGTCATTAACGTCAGGGATCCGTTCTAAGTGATTCTTGAGCAAAGCACGAAAAATTGTTGCATTACCCCTTTAAGCTCAAATATATGGCGCGCTGCTTCGCGAAAAAACAGGTAGCCCGCGTTATTGGGTGCCCCTCTTCAGGAAGTTTTTCACGAAAGCTACTTATATTTGCTACAACCCGTTGGTGACACCAGCTACCACCCCACAATAAAACACGGAGCTATCGCTCATCCGGCCCTCGTCAAACTCGGCAAGGTCTAAGTAGGTAGGTAGAGTAGGGAAGGGCGGTTAACTTTTTATCGCGGTTAGAGTTAACCGACTTCTGAGCAAACAGGCCCTGGCGTTCAATAAACACGCCCCGTATTTCTCATACCGTCATTGATTATAAAGTGAGATTGTTCATTCTATTGATCTAGGCCGCGACATGTCTAGCGCTGCTTTCGTTCGTCTAGTGTTTTCCTTCTAGCGTACACCAATTTAGGAAAATAAATTGCACGAAAAAAATAAGGACAGTTTTCATGGGGCAAGGACCGCGACAAGCCTTAATATTTTCTTAACCTTAGGCGCAAATCGACAATACAGACACAAATTCAGTTCTTTGACATTCAAAAGCACAAAAAAACCACGGACGGATGAATAACAATAACTCCTTAAAACGTCGCTTTCATCGCGTCCTTAACGCAAATACTTGAGTGTTTATGTTGTCTATGCTTAGTTTGCAATCTCCAAATTTGTTTTGTTATTACCAAGGCTTCAGATGTTAATGAGCACAAAAAACGAACAGCTGAGTGAATCAATGTTTATCTTTATGACCCCCACCCCCCCCCCAAAGATCGACCTGACCGAAAAGATCAAATTTTAAACCAAGCATACTCGATCGGTGTAAATCGGCCGATTCCCTTGGAACCAATTAAAAGGAAACCCAAGATCGTAACACAA
This sequence comes from Ixodes ricinus, assembly GCA_037355805.1. NCBI lineage: Eukaryota > Metazoa > Arthropoda > Arachnida > Ixodida > Ixodidae > Ixodes > Ixodes ricinus. The sequence continues at coordinate 22,167 of JAZHYW010056740.1, forward strand.
AAACCCCGAAAGTTTCATTATGAAGTTCCTTATAACAAACTGTAGATGAAAAATGGCATCTTTGCACAAGCTTGGAACACGTAGGAACAAGCGCTCCGTTTAAGGAAGTCTAGAGAAAATCGATCATTTTCCTTTTTTTCATTCTTGGGACATGTTTGGGTTTGATGGATGGCTCCCTTAGGTATCACCACGGCTCTTGCGTTTGGGCGCAGTATGTAGCGAATGAATATTTTTATTATTTTATTTTCACTCGTTTTGATAACGCGGTGGCAATTTGGGCTCTGCCCGAAATTACATTCACATTATATGTGTGTTTAAGAAGTCTGCACTCGGGAGACCTCATTTGAGAACTGTATTTTGAATAATATGCTACATTGATTGCTCATATAGCAACAAAACTAGATTACACGTTGTCAGCGCGTAAAGGTTTGCCAACGTATGTGTTAAAGATGCCACACTCTAAACATCACTGAATATAATTCTGAAGAGCACGTTCCAACCGGTTTGTACACGTAATTACAGACGTTGCTAAGCAGGTAAATATTTGCGTTTGTATTAACTCATTTAGTAACTATTGTCCGGCATAAAAAAGCGTTTTATTTCCTCACTGTAAAAGCACGTTATATTTGTTGTTTAATTGGTCACCCGGTAGATAAATATAACTTCGTAATTTCTTATTTATGCTGAACTTGTATACTTGAACTTTGAGAAGTCATAAAAATTAATGTGAAAAACGGCAACGAATTTATTACTTTAAATTGTTTTATTATCCACAAATACAAACAAGCCGGACAGAGTTACACACCGAAAATGCTACCAACCAAATTGCTTGTAGAAATTCCCTGTTTAATTTAAAAAAAACGTAAAGGCCAACACGTATTTTTACTGGGGGTTTCTTCAAGTACGCGTCAAAGGTTTATATAACCATCATGTTTTTTTATTTTAGGCAAAGGTAACCCATAGCGAAGATTCCCTTTGCAAGACTTAACAATTAACTGAAAGAACCAGGTCGTTATTTTATTATCGAAATATGTAGAAGCTCTGAAACAGATAACGTACAAGCAGTCTGGCGGTTCTTACAACCGCCTACTGCGTACTCAATCTCGAATTTTATCGCAAGTAGCAAATAAGCATCCAGAACAAAGCCCAAAACCACATAAAACAAAATGTTGAGACCAGAGTGTCGATTCACATGGAAAGAATAAGAGTGTCGAACCGAAATTTTTATCGGTTCGGTTCCGGTTCGGGTTCACGGCTTTCGGTTCAGTTCCGGTTCAGCTCCGGGGAGCAAAAAATAACGGTTCGAACCGGTTTGAACCGGTTCGAACCGGTTTGAACCGCTATACTGAGAATATATTTTCCGCGTTTTTTTGGCAATAGGCATTATTTCAACAGTGAAACGAGTAACTATATACCTTTTTATCATTCGTATAATCCACTGTTAGTTTCAGGTACCAAAAATAAATTTCGTTATTTAATTTCGATAAAACAGTAAAAGAGAAGCTATACTTCGTTTCAGCTTAGGTTCGAGCACGGCCGATGTTATCAGCCGGAGGGCCAATCAAACAGCGAAAGAGGCACAACGTCATGGCGTGCTCTCGGCAGTTGAAAGGACTAGCCGGTTTTCGCCGACTCTCTGTGCGCGCTGATGCGCCGGTATAGTCCTATCAAGCGCAGAGAGCACGCCATGACGTTGCGCTTTTTGCGCTGTTTGACTGGCTCTTTGGCTCATAACATCGGCCGCGCTGGGACTTAAGGTGAAACGAAGTATAGATGATCTTATATAACTCAACGTCTGTTTTTTTTCTTTTTTTTATCTCGGTCGCGTATATTTTATTTGAATTTGGTAGATCACCTGAATACCCGTGATTGGTACAACTTTGCGTCGCAGTATTAAAAATATAATCCTGTTGTGCTCTTGAACTTAGGAACTAATTGCAGTACTTAAAATCATGAAATGGGCAAGTCCTTGCCATATATATCCTGAAATTTAGTTTACAAAATAGGTTTCGCAATATGTATGATGACGGCAACTGAGCTAAAAGCAACAATATTTTCAAAATGTCAGGAGCGTTTTAGGACAAACCCTTTCAGTCTACCTTTTCTCGAAACACTGAGCGGCAATCACAACGCTTGCTTTCCTGACCAACATTGTTTACACTCAGCACCGTGATGCAGGCGAATAATCATGCAGAAAAGAGTGACCTTCGTACTCAAAATGTATCTGTCCCAAAATAGCGCGTACAGAAGTGAACGTTTTCGACATAGCTTGGCGTTTGAGGTTTGTTCTTAACAAAATGTTGGTCATAGTTCAACTGAAAAAACAAAAAAAAACATTATTTTTGCTTTTTTTGTTTTGTTAACTAGGACAAAGTAGTATTTCGTACTCTACTCGACATTGCAGCTACTTAATTGGTCACTTTCTTACAGTCTGCGTGCGCAATCATCATAGTTCCGCCACGCGCCTCTGTGCACTTTGTTTTCGTACAGCCCACAGACACATAAAATTGTTGTTCATCACATAAAAGAAGCAACAGACTTTTATATGTTTGAGAAGTTGAATATGCGTCAGGAGCACATAATTTTTTTTTTTTTAAATCAGCTTAAAAAGATTGTTTAAGGTTCTCCCAAATCACTTATAGACGTGCCCTATCGAGGATAAAAACTCCGGAAAAAATTTGCAAAGCGTATTTTACATAATTTGGTGGTGCATTTACTTATGATGTGATCGTCCCATTATTTATGTTGTTATATATTCAGGCAGTAAGTAAATATTTTTTTATTGTCATCAATAAATTTGACTGTATGAAGCTTACATATTCGCTTGACACCGACACGGAAGGACGAGACTCAAAAATACGCCATCTGTTGAGTCTGCGGAAACGTGTTTTTATGTTCGCTGCTTGGCAGTATGAAACACCGGGTCGAGCAGGCATGCCAAAAAAGACTGTGTGCTCACATTATAGATCTGAAGGCAAAAACCCAAAATGTGCAGAAAGAAAGATAATAAATGATATTCTTCTCACTCACTAGTTCAAGCGAACGCGATGCAAATCAGAAAAAAAAATGGCCAGAAATACTTTGCAGGGCCCTTTAAGTTCAGACGCAGCCGATGCAACAAGCGCGAGCATGTGGTCCTGAACAGTTCTTGCACTGCACGAGCGCGCGTGCTTGGCAAGGACGTTTAAAGCCCGGAGCTCGGATTTGTTGGTTCCACTACGCTCACGCTTAATGTTAAACGGAGTATTAAGAACATCACATTTCACCAGAAGACTGAACTGTTTAACATGGTTTGCTAGTGACATCATTGCACTATATGCTAATGGTCATTGAGATATTTTTTTGCTTGTAAAATCCAATCCGGTGGTGCAAAATGCGCTCTGCAGAGGTTCGCCCTCAGTGCAAAAGTATCGGCACTCCGTTCCCCGACATTGTTGTAGGCGCCACTATATTTCGGGGCTTGTGCAGAGCAGACGGAACTGCCGATCGTCATGATTCAAGAGTGCGACTTCCTCACCATTAGATTCGGTGTCAGGAAGCTCATGTAATATTGCTTTGCTCTGTCGCGAACTGTTTAGACATTTGTGGAGGGCGGAAAAGCGTTTCCTGTGATTTCAGATAAAGCTTCAGATAACTGGCAACCATGATTTCAAGCCACAATATGACCACGTGTCGTTACTCTGAAGCGTAGCTTATTTAGTGGCACTAGTGCAACCCATGTATTCAGAAACAAAAATATATTCTTGCTTGGTGCAGCGTTATGAGTAGGGCTCCGTGTTTTCGGAGTGTATTTTTCGTCAAATTCGGAGGGTGTTTTTCGGAGTTTATTTTTTGCCGAAGATTCGGAGTTTATCGGAGTGTATATTTGTCTGATTCCCAATTCTCCGATATTCGGAGTATAATTTCGCAGTGTTTCCTGTTGAAAATAGATATGTAAATAATAACCGGATGTAAACGCATGCCAGATAAAAATAAAACGCGCTTGTATCGATTAAGATTTCTTCAGTTGTATTTGACGTTCGTGCCATTGCCATTGGCAATATTAATTTGTCCAACGACAAACGTCGCACACAAGTGTTACTTCGATAAACGTCGATACCTTAAAATCAATAAACTCCTGGGTGCAGTCGCTACGAAGTTCGTAGTCATCCCATCCTATTCCATCAATCTAGCCCGGGGCCGCGCGAGGTGGAGTGGTTAAGGATGTAATAGAGAGTTTCAACCTTCCTTTCCTCTATTGAATACAATCTCTATGGTCCATAGCTTTCACTGTTACAAAAACATACCTTCTCCTTTCTCTAAACCACAAATCGTATGGCTCAAACTGGAAACCAAAAGAGTGGCTTTTGTCGTGACCCGAATGTACAATGACCTGTTGCCCTGAATCAACCTCGACGAGACAAGCGGCAAGACCCCTTTTGACAACGGTCTGAGATTTGTAAGATAATTATGGTGCCATTTTCCCAGGACGATTGACTCCGTGCTAATGAAATTGTAAAAAAAAAAAAAATCTTTACTTTCTTTTTTATTGTTTTTTTTTTTTTGGGGGGGGGGGGGTTGGCATTGGCGCATAAACATTCGGAGTTTATCGGATAAATCTGAATTGGCCAAAATTTTACCGGCGGGTGTTTTTCGGAGTTTTTCGGATTTATCCGAAAACACGGAGCCTTAGTTATGAGTAACGGCACGAACGTCTGACACCACAAAAACGTGCTTTCTGGCAGTACTGATTTTGCAAAAGTAAGTAGTTTTGCAGGATCACACTGTCTGGTCTGTGCCGAAGATGTGGAGCAGAGGAACCTTACACCAAAGTTTGTTTTCAGACACCCCCCCCCCCTTTTTAATTCTGAGGGACTACCTCCTCCGTTTTGGTCTGATTAATAAGCCGTATTCATCCCTTTCAATGCTTCTATTCTCGGGGACAACTTTCTGAGACAGTTCAGCCATAACGAAAACATGTTTGGGTGTCTCAATGATGTGTACATGTAAAATAGTTTGTGCAACATTTTTTGTACTTACAGTAAATACCACCAAGAGCTGATCCCTGACGTTGATAACTTGCAAAATCACCTATTAGGTTTCCTCTCCTCTCAATGGCGGATGGCGAAAAAATAAAGAAAAAAAAACAGTTGTTCCTCCTCAACTTGCTTGTAGAACAAGCGGCCACGTGATCTGACACAAATTATAGTATACCGTCAGTGTTCACCATAGTCATGCTATGCTGTTGGCAAAGAATAAACTATGAGTTGAGTTTTAGACATTGTTAGAGTTCGGTTATTCTCATCTTTGATTGAACACGACCCAACACGAATGTTTGGCGAAGCTGATTGTCAAGAACCCGAGCACTCGACTCGGGCGCATAACAATCTAGAACGTCATGGTGTCACGTGACTCGCGAGGAGAAGTTGTGATGGCATGTGACGTCACGCTGTCAACAACGCTAATACATCTAGTGACGTTCTCAATTTAAGTCGACTTGACGCGGTGAGTCACGCCGCTACGTCACGGGGCCACGTGACGTGACATTATTTGACAGCAGGTCTTGGCACCATGACGTCATCTGACCACGTGACACATTATTAATCGTAGTGCCAATACAAAGGCGCCACAAAAAAAAGAATTTCTTATTCATTACAAATCTGTATATGACAATTTGATCACTACATAGAAATACAGCTGCACCCTTTTACTTCTCAAATGCTCATTTTGTAATAAATAAAATTTAAAAAATTACCATGAACCGTTTTGAACCGGTTACCGTTATATTTTTTCCGGTTCAGTTCCGGTTCAGTTCCAAGATGGCGGCAAAGATATCGGTTCGGTTC